>JAUTDX010005603.1:0-36043 GCA_030844895.1 Ambrosia x helenae
GGTGGATATGGAACTGGAAGAAGACGCCATTAAAAAGTGAAGAAATCAGTCAGCTGAGTTAGTTGCAGGGGGTGCTTCAAGTTCAAGAATTGACGGATATTGAAGATAACAGGAAGTGGAAATTAGGTGTCAAGGTGGTGACATTCTCAGTTGGTCAATCAGATGCATTTAAGTGGAGCTCGGTGGCGATTCCTGAAGTAAAATATTTCATTTGGAGAGCTGTGTGCAACAGATCCCAACTACTGATAATCTGGCGGCCAGAGGCGTTATAACGGGCATGGCACATGTAAAAGATGTGGAATTGGGTGTTGAATCGGTGCCCCATATTTTTGTGTCCTGTATTTGGCTAGGGCGGTATGGTGGCATATATGTGTGTGGCTGCAAATTTCGGTATTCACAGAAGCAGAATCAGTACAACAAGTACTAAGTGTGGGAAGGGTCAAAAGGAAAAAGGAGGCGATTTATGCAGTTGGCAAGGAATGAGAAAGTTTTTAAAAATATTAATACAAGTCCACTTAATATTGTCAAAGACGTGAAAGGTATGTCGTATTGGTGGATGCTTAAATGATCGAGATACTAATGATCGAGATACTCAGGACGGGAAATGGTAAGGTGGAATAACTCTGTGGATTTTGATAATGGGTGGGAGGGCGGGGGTTAGATGAAATTTGATAATAATGAAAGTGTAGTTAGGTTCGTTTTAAAGAAAAGCTAAACAAAGTGGTAAAATCTAACACGGTAGGGGATGTGCAAGAGAATGAAATTTGATAATAATGAAAGTTTAGTTAGGTTCGTTTAAAGAAAAGGTGGTAAAATCTAAACAGGTAAGGGATGTGCAAGAGAATAAAGAGTCGGTACATTTTTGATGGCATCGAATGTGACTTGGCTGGTCAATTGGCACTGGTCAGGTTGTATACTATGGAGGAATTTACAAGTGGATTGGTGTGAGTACTTGAGATTGCTGATCTAGAGAATTGTTGGGGCAGGGTCGAAATAATGTTTTTGGTGTGTGTGGGTCTTGGCGAGTTGGCGTAGTATGTTCACCGGGAGGGTGGGGAGCTAGCACCTAGTGTGTGTATGGTGCGAGTTTAAACGGGTCATTTGGGTAAAAGGATGGGATGGTTCTAACTGTCTCGGCGTAACATAGTCGTGTCGTGTATAGTTTCTATTCGTGTACTTTGTTTTCTGGTGAGGAGTGTACAATTACAGGTTCTATATGGCGCTTCAAAGCCACCAAGTAATTGTTGGACACCATTGTACTTGTAAAGGTCTCAAGCTGGGATCTCTGGTAGGGCAGTAAAATATGGAGGTAGGCACATGTACAGGATGGTAGTTAGCATGATGATGTCGTGGGTGGGATTGCGGCAAACAAGAGCAGCATCAAACGGGTCACCAAAGCTGTGGGATTGAAAGCAGGCACGCGACATACACTGGAGACTTACAGTTTTGCAGTCGTAGCAAGAATGGAAGGTAGAAAGGAAAAGGAGTGGCATGCAAACAATACGGTGGGATGGTGTTTTTTTTCATTTGGGTAGAACTTGGATCACGATTCACGATAGTGTAGTTGGTGGGTTATATTTGTTGGCGGTTTGTAGGCCTATTCTCTTTGGTGGATTGTAATAAAGGTTTGGTTTGGCTGTTAAATAAAAAGATATCATTGTGATGTTTCGGCTGATTTCAAATCAGTTTGTAGTTGTATGAGCTAGCTACGTGAAGCTGTGGGCCCCAAACCTACCAAGTATGTTTCCCTTGTATATCTTGATGTTTCTGTTTTTGAAAATCATTTGCTGAATAAGATCGTTCAGTAATCTTCTTATTTCTGTTTTTTTAGTTTCTTACTAATCTGATTTTGATTGCACCAGAGTTAGGACGGATTTGATTCCGGCATACGTGAGGCTGCTTCGCAACAATGAAGCCGAAGTACGTACAGCAGCCGCTGGTGAAGTCATCAAATCTCTCACATTTTTACTCCCAAAACTTGTTGTTCAGCATAACTTCCATGTCTCAAGGTAGTTTGTTTTAAAAAATAAATTATTCAAGATTTTGTATCTTTCTTGTTTGATTAAATTTTCATGATTATATCTAACTGTGTTGAAAGTACAGGATTCAACTATTGATCAACTTCTGCCTATATTTGTCTCACTTCTAAAAGACGAGTTTCTAAATGTGCGCGCGTTTATATTATTAGTAAGCTCGATCAAGTGAATCAGGTAGATGACTTTATGTAATGGTGCGTATTTTTCATTTTTAGACTACATTATTATTTGGTAGAATCAATACTCTTATTATTTTTAGACTATATGTAATGGGTTTGTCCATCTGCAGATTAACTCCGTAGAGAAGCTGCCACCTGGCAGAGGATCCAGATGTGGTGGATGTCTGTTATTTTTCATGATTAAACAGGCGTGTTATATATCAAGGAGCGGTGCAGTCTGAGCATTCACTTGGTGTTTATTGGGTAAGACATTTATCTTGATTATATAAAGTTTTGATTTGTTGCTAGCATTGTTTAAATTTGTTGATTCAGATATTTTGATATGAAGTTGTATACTTATTTCAATTTGGGTAATAGAATGTGTATAAAAAGCCACCAATGGTTGTTACTTGCCTAATAACAATGAAGAATGTCAATAGGTTACTTGCCTAACAAACATATACATATGATACATTGCAGGTATTTCATAAACTTGACTATTTCAAATGGAACTTCTTCCATCATGCAATTACAGACTAGTGCATGGTGGATTAAGCTTTATTGCTTTTATTATGTGTAAAATTACGGTAAAAAATAATAGTATTCTGTGCACTTTGTTGATCCCTTTTAAACCATATCAAAACCCGTGTACGGCGGCATAGGGCATAGTGCTATAGATGTGGATGTCCATGATCAGACCACACACACCAGGCCATCTGTGACCTTTTAATTTTTCCCCGATTTTGATAGCTTTTGATATAAATTCACTTGATTTGATGCTGATTTGTTTATTCGGTGAATTTATAGTAGTTGATGAATAAACAAGCCGGCCGGAAAGGAAAATGGAGAATATATGAAGACTTGGTGAAAATTGAAGAAAGATAGTAAAGTCATTAAATTTTCTCCATTCTTACGAAGTAAGAATTCTTAATTTAGTGTTTTCTGTGTTTGTTATTATTTTATGCGTGTGCCTATTAATTTATATCAGTTTAAGGTTTGAGCTCACGTACGGTCGGCCGGTCGGGTCTCAATTTAGAAAAATGAAGACCCCTTAGGTCTTTATAGGGATATGTTTATGAGTAGGTTAAATTCGACTTTTCATTTAGTTTATAGGTGTTGACTTTGCACAACCTAAATTTATAACCAGAGACGACATTGTCAAAGTATAGAGGTGTTTGCTAATGATGTCCTCATGGTTGGTCTCAATTTAGAAGTAGCATATAGTTAAATTAAGTTCATAATACATAAAAGTGAAATATATTAGGACCCTAAATTTATAACCAGAGACGACATTGTCAAAGTATAGAGGTGTTTGCTAATGATGTCCTCATGGTTGGGTCTCAATTTAGAAGTAGCATATAGTTAAATTAAGTTCATAATACATAAAAGTGAAATATATTAGGAGAGAAGTTGCTGTCAAAAGTCAGATGTGATTGAATCATACGCTTATATGGTTATCTCTGGTGGAGCAGCAAACTACTGATATACAGGCTGCTACAGTCCTAAGTTGGAGTCATAGTTAGACATCGAATCAAATAGTGGCAAAAGGATTGTTGGTTGTACCCACCGATATCTCACCGCCATAACCGATATATCAAATATCGGTCCTTAACCGATTACCGATATTTTACCGCGTTAACTGCTTAGCGTTCGGGTCTCAATTTAGAAAAATGAAGACCCCTTAGGTCTTTATAGGGATATGTTTATGAGTAGGTTAAATTCGACTTTTCATTTAGTTTATAGGTGTTGACTTTGCACAACCTAAATTTATAACCAGAGACGAAATTGTCAAAGTATAGAGGTGTTTGCTGATGATGTCCTCATGGTTGGGTCTCAATTTAGAAGTAGCATATAGTTAAGTTAAGTTCATAATAAATAAAAGTGAAATATATTAGGAGAGAAGTTGCTGTCAAAAGTCAGATGTGATTTGAATCATACGCTTATATGGTTATCTCTGGTGGAGCAGCAAACTACTGATATACAGGCTGCTGCAGTCCTAAGTTGGAGTCATAGTTAGACATCGAATCAAATAGTGGCAAAAGGATTGTTGGTTGTACCTATCTGTGTAAAAATATTTGTCATCAGCTATCCAAAAGGTTATCATTTTGAAAATGAACTAATAATGGGTCTCCACCAAAACATGAGATTTTAGATGCTAATAATTTAATGATTGTTGTCATAGTTATGGTATACATACGGGATGGCTCTATCTATGTAGCCTGCGGTATAAGAGCCTGCTAGACGACCAACTAGAAACTGGTGCCCCATATGATGTGTTAGACACGTGTTAAGACTCGGTTGGATGAGGCACGTGGGTTCGAACCTGACAACCCCATTATTTTGAATTTGAATGTTTTATCTCCACAGTTAATAAATATAAACAATGATTTTGAATTTAAATAATTTCGCTTAGAATTTTTTTTATAAATAATTAACCAATTGTTATCATTTTTATCCAACTAATTTTACTTTCAATTACCCGTGTACGACTCTTTTTTTTCAGTAATCTTCTTATTTCCGTTTTTTTAGTTTAACTTATTCAAGATTTTGTATCTTTCTAAAAGACAGGATTCAACTATTGATCAACAGAGCCTATATTTTTATCACTTCTAAAAGAGTAAGCTTGATCAAGTGAATCAGGTAGATGACTTTATGTAATGGTGCTTATTTTTCATTTTTAGACTACATTATTATTTGGTAGAATCAAAGACGGATTAGTACTTTTACCCAGGGGTAGCCTTCCTTGTCGCCAAAGAAGAATGAGAATTGATAAAGTTTTCTTGGGGTTTTTCGCTTCAATAGCAGAAGCAAAGAAGTCAAATCAATGCAGCTTTCGTGCCCAGCCTAAAAAGATCCTATCCTCTTGCAGCTGGAGCTCTTGATGGCACGTTCAAGCGAGTTTATGAATGAATACTCTTATTATATTATTGTTTGTTAATGGGTTTGTCCATCTGCAGGTTTACTCCATAGAGAAGCTGCTGCTATTTTTCATGATTAACAGGCTTGTTATATTATATATCAAGGAGCGGTGCAGAGGATCCTTTATTGCTTTTATTATGTGTAAAATTACATTAAAAAAATAATAATATTCTGTGCACCCTGTTGATCATTTACACATGTCAAAACTGCCTTTTAAACCATATCAAAACCCGTGTACAGCATAGGACATAGGGCATAGAGCATAGATGTGGATGTCCATGATCAGACCAAACACACCAGCCCCTCTGTAAGGGTTTTTATTTTCCCCGATTTTGATATAAATTCACTCGATTTGATGCTGATTTGTTTATTTGGTGAATTTATATGACTTTGTGTTGATGCACGCGTGTCCGATTTTCCACAACTTGCAACAAGGATGTTGGGCTAGCTTTAAGATCGCTCCCACAAAAGAGATAATGAAGCCGAAGTGCGTAACTATGCTTACACCCACTGAAAGGCTGACTTTATCCATCATGAAGATGGGAATGATCTTGCTAAGGTTTTGGTTGTATCTTGACAGAGTAAGAATTCTTAATTTAGTGTTTTCTATGTTTGCTATTATTTTATGCATGTGCCTATTAATTTATACGACCATCATCCTTTACCTAACCCACAAAACCACACATTCGTGATTATTATGTTGGTAATTGAAAGTTAACATGTGAACGCTTAATTGTTGGTGGCTGCTGTATCAGTTTAAGGTTTGAGCTCACGTAGGGTCGGGTCAAAATCCTTTTTATTGGAAACATACAAGACTAACCCTATCTCTATTTACAAATAGATAAATTAGGAACATAAATAATAAATATAATATATAAAATATGTCGGCTAAGACTACCCCGCAGTTTGAGCGGGCGTAGGACATACGCTCAAGATGGAATGAAAAGACTGAAAAAGCTATCGAGGGATACAATAATAGGTAGTCGGTATCAAGCCACGTGTATACACAGTGAGTTGTTACAGACACTTCCACGAAAACCATGGGCTAGAACATATGTGGCAAACCTAGTATACCAAGCACGTGGAACCTGTTTCAGGAAACCGTCTATCCACGAACCCCGGAGGCTGATGCATAAATACAGTTTCATTTAAATGCCCATGTAAAAATGCGTTATTGACGTCCAACTGACGGATGGGGAAAGAACGAGAAACAGCAATAGATAAGACATTCCTAATAGTAGCCGGTTCAACAACCGGACTAAATGTATCCTCACAGTCAATCCCCACTGTCTGTGCTTTTCCATTCACAACCAACCTGGCCTTATAACGAGCCAAAGAACCATCATCCCTGAATTTGTGTCAAAAAAGCCATATGCAACGTATGACCGGTCTATCAGATTGTCGAGGTACAAGTTCGCAAGTATCATTATCATGTAAAGCACTAAACTCGTATTGCATGGCATTTAACCAATGAGGGTCGTTAAAGGCCAGGCATAGGGTTGCGGCCAAAAAAAAGGAGGAAAAGGGAAGGAAAAAGAAACTTTAACATATGTAATAACCCAACATTCTTGATCCTAGAAGTTTAAGGAATCTTGCTAATTATAGTTAGGTCATCAAATCTTTAAGAATATTAAGATATGACACTTCATTTATAATGGAACAAAATGGATGTAAAGACTTGTATTAATTATGTCTTATGTTCCTTAGCACATGTGATACTAATTCCGAAATGTATGTGTGCCGTGTACATATATACATATATACATTTGGATTTATATGTTTGAAAAATACTAGTTTTTAGAAAGCAGTTCGTAATCGTTTAAATTCGTGTCACCAAGATTCGTTGATATGGGTGAAATTATACTCGTTCGGACATTGCTAGACTTTCTCGGGACTTATGCATGTAAAATGATATGAATTATGCATGGAAAATTAAACGTTGGCTAGAAAGTGTACGGATTTTGACCTGGCTAAGTGGCCGGTGTCACAATTTTGCTCCATAACCGACATTTTTCAATGTCCCGTTGAGGAGCATACACATCACCCGATCCCCATACCTTTCAAGACACGCTCAACCATCAAGAAGTTTTGGTCCTTAACCATTCCAGTAACCTCAAACAGTTTCTTATCCCACATACTCACAATTCCTCCTGACCTCCCTTCCGGATTAACATAATCATAACCAAAATCACCCGGACCCAATAATGTTCAAGTCATTTTTGGACATTCCATTGCACAATGTTTCTTGAAACAACAAAAACCAACTTCATTCTCCTTCTTAACCCCTTTAAACCAATTGGCTTTCCCTACCACCACTAACCCTCGAACATTTAACATTAAAAAATTCATTGATTCCCCATTTGTAACCCTTCATTAATAATCAAATTTGTTACCTACTTTTGATATTGACCAATCAATGATACTCCGAGGACTTCCCATAGCTCCATTGTTGACTTTGTTTCTTCTTGAATCAAAGCCTTCTCCTTATTTTTATCGGCATGGTCAGACTGGGTTTTATCCTCATGATGGCTCCCCACATCCTCTTTTCCCAGAATGGTTTTTTTGACCTGCTAATTGATTTTGATCCATTTGGAATAACATAACACGAGTTGCCTGACTGGGCTTCATTTTCCTTATCAATATCCACAATCTCTTCTGGTCCACCATCAGATAGGCCCAATAAAGCATTGATCCCAAAAGGGTCTCCACTTCTTGCCCTCTTCTTAGGCCTGTCCATAACACCAGGGGAAAGAGAATCCCTGGTTCTAGAAGTCAGTTCTTTTTTTTTAAAATTTTTTTGAAACATTCCCACCATTATTGCTTCCCTTATTTTAGGATAAGCGTATTTATAGAAATTTCCATTATACTCAACATACTTTCCAGAAACCATATCGACTTTATTGACATTGGAACCTTCGACATTTAAGTCATTGTTAATGATATTAATACCTTCCATAATAGACGTACTTTCCTTATCAAGGCCCACCGGAGTATCATCGGAATTCACCCCTTCCGTGCCCAAATTCTGGTCACCCTCGTCCATTTCATTCTCACTGACATGAACGACGTCTTCAAAACACACTGAATCCTCATCATCCTCTAGCAAACAATCCGGTATCCGGTCATTTTGTTCCTCCACAACTCCAACATTGAATACCTTATCACCCCAACTAATAGCAACCGACTTGTTTATCCTTTCACCTTCACCCACAAGAACACCAATGCAAACATATGTTTAGTCACCATCTTCCTCAGATAGTTGTGCTGGTTGAACCACAACACTAAACACTCCTCCAATTTGGTTAAATACCACATTCTCCGCTATATCGACCGGGACACCAAAAATCTTCAGCCATGCAATACGTTCATTTACTACTACTTGCCCTCTCCACATATCAGCTCGAGAAAAACACTCCTTCCACACCACCTCCTCGAATAAGACGTCGATGCAGTAGAAGCATTGGAAAAAACTAACATAACCGACAATCCACCAATGTATTTAATCACCACATCTTTCTTCCCCCTCCCAATCAACCACCCCCTTAACTTGATCAAGCATTGAAAATCAAGAACTCTACCGATAATAGCCCTATCATGCCATATAAAGAAGGCATGGATATTCAGATCAACGACCAAATCGACTTCCGGCCCCTTGTTCAATAAAGAATCCATAAAAGATTTACCCCCAAGCACTGTAGCTGCATCCCTACTCCCACCAATCTTTCCTTGATCATCGCTCTCGACCATCGGTTGTTTATTCTCCATGATCTTCTTACTCTTATCCACCATATTCTCCCTACCCATGATCTTGCCATCAACAAACTTTGCCAATGTGATGAATAATCTTTCATCCCCAATGTGTATGTACCTCACATTCACCTCCATGTCGATTTTATCTCGGACTCCTCCAAAACTAACGAATGCGAACATTTGACTGATCTTCTTCTGTATTCTCGCTACATACACCCCTTGGATGGAACCAAACTCCCCTAATGCCTTCTTGAGATCTTCCCCCGAGCACTTATCCGGAAGATTTGCGACATAAAACTTGTAACATCGCTCATCTTAGTCGCCTCATCTTTCCAATCGTCTCTTCCACTCCGACGTGCTGGAACCTCCTGCCACTCCCCCGTCGCATGTCTTCTTTACCTCATCCCTTGAGAGCGTTTTGTCTTAATCTAATTCTCTTAACCATGTACAGTTATAGACTTAAAAAATATAATTCTCATTACGTTTTAATTTCATACAACTAAACTCACAATCACAGACAACATCATGTTGAGTTTTAAATACACATCATATACCATGCATGAATAATAACTATATATATATATATATCATTGTTAAATGGATATTTATTATTGATATCATAATTTATTTAAATTAAATAAATAAACAAATACAAATAAAACTTAAAAGGATATATCATATAACTAGAATATGACAAAACATAATTTATAAATTGGAAATGACCTATTCAAAACCTCAAACATAATGATAATATCGCATAATCAATCCGAAAAACACAAATAGTTGTTCAACCGTAAATAATAAAGGATAACAAAGCAAAACAAAAAATAAAACATAGTCTCAATAATGAAAACTTTTTATCTGTGATCCTCGAATCCTGATTCATTCATCAACCTTCTCTTTGTCTTTCTTCTCATAACTAACAAGAGTGACTTTAGTCATTGGCATTAACTCATCCAAGTCCTTGCCTTCGTCATTTTTTTCAGTAGTTTCGGAATGGGTTGTAGTAATTGTTATGTCATTATCTACTTCATAAACTTCATGAAGCTTACGCTTAGGCAGTTGATACTTGGAACTTATAGATAAGTTTTCTCCTTCAACGCATACTACTTTCCCAGTTGCGTTTTCAGCATTGGACATTGGAGTTTCATTGTCGCCAGTTCCAGAATAGGATTCCTAAAAATAACACAAGTAAATCATTAAAGGATACACAAAAACACCACTTAAAAATCTACATTTAGATAACTGTCTTCAAAAAACGTACATTGATATTTGTAAAACACTTAATTAAAAGTCAGTACAAAGAAAAAATTACTTACCTTAGTAATAGACAAATCATTTGATGTAATTTCGAATATAGATGTATGCAAATAATCACCTTCAGAAGGCTGGAAGTGAACAAATTATAAAATCTTAATCTGAATTGTTAAAGAACTATAAATAGAGGTATAATTATAATAAAACACCTTAAATTTTTGTATGTGACCAAGGAACATCTTTCTCTTAAGCTCATTGGTAATTGATGGATCATCATACTTGTTAGATAAGTTGTGGTTAGACACATGTACTATAAACACAAGTTCTTTTTTGACCAAACAACTTATCTCTTCTGGATAGTTGACAACCTCACCAATCTAGAGTCATAAAATTGTATTAGAAATGGTAAGAAGTATATGTGTTTATGCTTAAAGAATAAAGATCAATAATAAAGATATAAAACATACAGTATTGTTATCAAGCAATTCAGGAACAGTCTTCTTAATGAGTTGTGCAACATCACGATGAAACAAAGTCAACGAGACTACACAATTGATATCCTGCACCGAATTTAGATCTTAAACCTGGCACACAAATATAGGATATTCAATTAAACAGATTGGTAACCGTAAATGACTATTAAAAATTAAAACAACTTTGAAAAAAAAACACTAACCTTGGCACCGGCTTCACTACCTTTGAACTACATTTTTGGTTAACACATTCTATACTTTTTCCTCCTCAAAGCCACTGCTCCCTTAACCAAGTTCACGGATTATGTAGTCTGTATTAACCTTAGTGCATTTCGGGCATCCAAGGTAATACCAGCTAACCTCTTTACACACAACTTTAACAGTACCCAACGACATCACATATTGATCTTACATATAATATGATGATTATTATACAAAAACATAGTAATTAAAGTAGAACAATTATTCTAATAAATGAAAAAAATATGATAAATCACCTTCTCTATTTTTGAAATATCACATATGTTAGTAATAGGAGTGTTATGAAGAAACTCATCTTCATCAGAAGAAAACATTGATGCTCCATATGGACGATGACTAGAAGATGGATTTTCAGCCAAATTTTTTACCAAACTGTAGATATTAATTATAATAATGTATGTCATATCATTTAAATTGAATAAATACATAATGTAAAAACATAAGATTATACTTACCTTGATTTATATGAATTTATTTCAGTAATATCCTCATTAATCAACAATCGGCTTACAGCATCCCCAAAAGAATTAGACACATACGGTTTTCCTAAAAAGTATTTGTGTGTGTATGTGTGTAAATCAATATCTTTATTAATATCAATACATATATAAGTAGAAAATGAATACAAACCATTTAAAACTTCAATCTTTCAAATTGTAAGATTATATAATTATTTGTTTGTGTTTTGGATTTTCAGCAACATACTTTGGCAAATGATTTGCATAGTTGTCCCACAGTGTAACATATATGGTATAACCCCTTAACAAATAGATAAAAATTTGTAAACATGAATAGGATAGAGATAGTACGCAAATAAATATATGTGAAAATGGATATAGATACTAGTTATCCTCTACTTCCATAGTTAGTCTCCTTT
Source organism: Ambrosia x helenae (assembly GCA_030844895.1). Taxonomy (NCBI): domain Eukaryota; kingdom Viridiplantae; phylum Streptophyta; class Magnoliopsida; order Asterales; family Asteraceae; genus Ambrosia; species Ambrosia x helenae. Next base: position 11,732 of record JAUTDX010005603.1, read on the forward strand.
TATTATTGAACCTGTTGTTGTCTTTGTCCTCATTTTTTGAAAAATTTGACAACATGTGTAAACATCTAATAAAATAAAAAAAAACAAATATTAATATGAATTAATCAAAGTAATAGTATATAAATTACAAAATAATAATATGATAACATAACACTAACCAATGGTGCCGATGTTTAAATCTGTGTTCTCGATCTGGATTGTTTTGAACGGGAGAAAACAAAAACCGAAAGGTAGACCTTTGAAACCTTCACATATGTAAACTCGAGTATCCGGATTCAAACACAACTTGTTTGGATTAACTGCATACTTGTACTTCGCAGTATTCATTCCAATGCCCGGATTTGTTATGATAACACAAGCATTGTCTGTTAGGAAATTCTCAAATCTAAAATACAAACACCTAAACACATTGCCCTGAATTTGGTTCCCTATTAAAGACAAATACAAATACTCATTAATACAAAATCAAGCCAAAGCTGCATAAGTATAATGACTGTCAGAATACAATTTAGCATACAAAAAGAAAACTGAACTCATCGGTAAGAATAATCGAGCTTACGTGGCCTCCATAAGTGAATAAATTCTAAGTTCATAGATGACATGGCGAGCAGAGATTGGATGACGTGTAGGAGATGTTCCCTTACTCACATCTTAATGGAATTGTTTTGAAATAAGGCATGTAAGCCACTTTGTCCCTCCCGGTTTGGCAGCAGAAGCATTCTCAGCTTCCGAAGAAGATGAAGCTACCGAGATAGGAATTATGTGTCCTTGTTTGAGTATGAGAGCCATGGAATTTTCCAATTGAACAATATTTTTTAGTTTGAGAGGTTTCAGAGAGAGGGAATGTATGTTTTTTGAAACGATAAGTATGAAAAGAGGGGTTTTCAGAAGTTTATAATCGCCTTAGGTCAAATTTCTGATGGGAATGGTCTGAATTACCCTTATTGACCAAACTTGTGATAAAACATAATTGTTCGTCAGTAGTTTCCATTTTTCTCTTCAGTAGTTATCAACAACTGATGAGAAATCAGATTAAAACACCTAATGTAACTTCTGATGATTTTTTATTATCAGTACTTACATCTTTTCTAGAAAATATTTCCAATCTGATGTTTTGTACATCTGTAGTTTCTCTGTTTTGGTTTATCAATGGTTTTGAGACAAATGAAAATAAGTAAGTGAAAGTAAAATATGTACAGAAAAATGAAAACACTTACAGATTTTACTCAAAGTTAAGCATCCCAAGCATGGATACTAACCTCTGAATTGTTGGTGAGTCAAGAGGTTTTGTGAACACATCAGCTATTTGATTAGCTGTTGACACATATTTTACCTCAATTTTGCCCTTTCATAGCAATCTCTGATGAAGTGATACCTGATTTCAATGTGCTTTGTCTTTGAAAATTGAACAAGATTTTGAATGATGCTAATGGCTGACGTACTATCAAGAGTGGAGTCTTGGTATCTCTGATTCCATAATCAAGAAGTTTATTTTGAAGCCATTGTATCTGTGATGTTCAACTACAACTTGCAGTTGTAATGTATTTTGCCTCAGCAGTTGATGTTGCCACAGAAGTTTGCTTCTTTGATTGCTAGGACACAAGATAGTTGCCTATAAATTGACATCCACCAGATGTTGATTTTCTTGACATTTTACACCCTGCATAGTCACTATCTGAAAAAGCTGTTAGTCTGGTACTGCTGGAAGCAGGATACCAGATCCCTAAAGTAGGAGTTTCTTTCAAATATCTAAAAATTCTTTTGAATGCAATGAGGTGTGATTCCCTGGAGCTGATTGGTATCTTGCACAAACACATGTTGAAAACATAATATCTGGTCTAAAAACATTTAGATAAAGTAGGGAACCAATCATACATCTGTACATGGTTTGGTTAACCTATTTTCCTTGATCATCAGGTTCAACCTGTGTGGTGGGGCTCATGGGAGTGGAACATGATTTACAGTCTTTTAAAGAAAATTTGTTCAATAAATCTTTAACATATTTTGACTGATGTATAAAAGTTCCATTTGTTTGTTGTTTGATCTGTAGTCCCAAAAAGTACCGCAGTTCTCCCATGGTACTCATCTCAAATTTTGATTGCATGAGTTTCTTAAAATCATCACACAGTTTTGTGTTTGTTGAACCAAAAATGATATCATCGACATAAATTTGAACAAGTAGGATGTGATTTCAAACATGCTTTATGAAAATAGTTTTATCAATGGAACCTCTTGTGAACTGATTTTTCAGTAAAAATGTGGAAAGTGTGTCATACCAAGATCTTGGAGCTTGTTTTAGCCCATATAGAGCCTTGTCCAGTGTGTACATCCAATCAGGATGAGAAGGATCCTCAAACCCAGGTGGTTGACAAACATACACTTCCGTTTTAATTTTTCCATATAAAAAATGCACTTTTAACACTCATTTGAAAAAAAAAATATTTTGTTGGAAATAGCATAAGCCAGAAATAACCTGATGGCTTCAAGCCTTGCTACTGGTGCAGACTCCCCATCACCAAAATTTGAGCGAAAATAGAAAAAAATAAAAATTTTTGTTCTTGGCCTTCCAGTTGAAAAACAACGTCGACCTGAGATGTGGATCATCCAAGGCACATTAGCATGGCGTACTCCTCCCCTTCTTTTGCAATCAGTTTCGCTACAGCACCCGCTGCTCTAGCTAATTGTCCATACTGATATCTTGGCAGCATTTCGAGTAACTCCTCAACCTGGAGTTCCGCCTGAAGAATTCCTTTTTCTTGAGAAAAACTTTCCCATACCTATTGCTTCTTGAATTGTAGCAATTCATCCTGTATAGCTTCCACCCAGTTGTTGTCTTTGAGGGCTTCTTGGTACTTCTTTGGTTCCAACTGAGAAATGAATGCAGTGTAAATGCAGAAGTTGGAAAGATAGTTTCTTGTTACTACCCCTGATGCAATATCACCCATAATTTGTTCCAAAGGATGATCTTTGTGTTCAATCAGTTGTTCTTGAACTATGGGCTCTTGTGTAACTTCAAATAAACTGCTTATATCAATAACTTTTGAATCAGGAGTTTGTGGAGATTCTTCAGAAGTTTGAGGAATGTCTTTAGTAGTTTGAAACACTGAATCAATAGTTGTGGTTTTTGGATTTGATTTGCAGATTGTGTTTGGTGTCCATGAAGGAGGACCATCATCAAACCCCTGATCACCATAATAAGTAGGTTTGGATGAAATGGTAACAGTCTTGTCAGGTCCAAAGTTAAAACTGTCAAGATCAAAGAGTTCAGCAGGATGTGCTGGAATAATTGCATGAGATGATTCATTGAACTTGACATTAAGTGTTTCTTCTACTATCTTGGTTCTGGAATTGAAAACTTTGAAGGCTTTCCTTGTTGAAGAATAACCAAGAAAGTCACTTGAATCAACTTTAGCAGCAAACTTTGAGATATAATCCTTAATGTTTAGAATAAATCATTGACATCCAAAAGCCTTGAAAAAGGAGATAGGAGGCTTAATGCTATGAAGGACTTCATAAGCAGTCTTGGAATGTCTTTTGTTGATAAGGACCCTGTTCTGAACATAACATGCTATGTTGACTACTTCTGCCCAGAAATACAGTGGTAGGCCAGAATCAGCTAATATGGTTCTTCCTGGTTCAATTAGTGTCCTATTCTTCCTTTATATAACACCATTTTGTTCAAGAGTTCTGGGAATGCTGAACTGTCTAACAATCCCTTTAGACAAACAGAACTCATCTAGAGTTTTATTCCTGAACTCTATCCCATTGTCATTTCTGATGACTTTGACAGAGAAACAATATTGCTTCTCTATTTGTAGAATGATGAATCTGATAATTTTAGCTGCCTAATCCATGGAAAATAAGAAGAAGACCCATGTGAATCTTGAGTAGTCATCAATGATGACCAAGTAGTACTTCTTCTTACCAAGGCTCATTATCTTGACTGGTCCAAATAAGTCCATATGAAGTAGTTGAAGACATGCAAAGATTTTGGATTCTTCAATGGACTTATAGGAGGACTTATGCTGCTTTCCCTTAAGACAGGAAACACAGTGTTCTTTACAATGATATTCTTTCAAGGGTAGACCTCTGACCAAACCCATTTTTGTGACTTTATTTATGCTTTTAAAGTTCACATGGCCAAGTCTCCTATGCCAAAGGTCTGTTTCAGAAGTTGATGCCTTTGAGAAGAAATAGGCAGTGTTGTTCAATACTTTTTCTTTTTCACTGTCTAAAACATAAACATTACCACATCTTTTGGTTTCTAGCAAAGTATGATCATCAATGAACTTCTCTATCAACTTTTGGCCTTTTGGTGAAATGATCTTGCAAACAGTTTTGGTGAAAAAGGAAGAATATCCTGTATCACACATTTGAGATACACTCAGTAAGTTGTATTCTAAATTTTCAACCAGATTGACTTTATCAATTGTACTTTCCCAGATGATACATCACCATAACCAAGCACATATCCCTTGGCATTGTTCCTAAAGGACACAGATCCTTTTCTTTGACTGATAAAATTGTTGATCAGGTATCTACATCCTGTCATGTGCATTGAGCCTTCACCATCAACATACCAAATGCTACTTAGACCTCTGAAGACCCTCTGCACAAAGAATAGAATAGTTAGTTTTAAGAGCCCAAGCCACTCTGGCTTTGGGTTTACTTTGAGAACAGGACGATTATCAGTTTGTTTAGGACCATTTTTGGGAGTCCATGTCATTTTTGGCATGGATTTGCTTTTATGAGCAATGGTGGTAACCTTTTGAGATTCACCATCAACTTTGGTCATCAAAAGTTTGACCATTTTCATCAAATTTTTAACCTCAGCAGTTTGTGAAACTGCTGAAGTTCCTGGTCTAACTTCTGAAGAATTTTGAGAAAAAGGCTAAAGTTGAGTTTTAGATTTTTTCGGAGAAAAGGTTTTGTTTGGTTGTTGTTTGCTGGGAACAAAGGTATTTTCAAAATCATGTTTTATCTGTTTTCCCACATCCATTTGTAACATTTTCTTATTGTATTTTTGACCTTTTCTGTATCTACAAAATTATGTTATGTGGTTAAACAGACCACATACTTCACATTCTTTTGCCTTTCCTTTCTTTTTAACATTTTCAGGAGTGTTGGAAGGCATTTCTCTGGTATTTTCAGTATTTTGAATGGTGTCTTCAGAAGTTTTTAGGGACTCAGCTCCTGATGTAGATGGAACTACTAAAGGCCGAATATCAGAGTTTTGAACTTCTAAAGAGCTCTCATTTGAAATAGTGAGAAAGCTCTAATGAAAAGATGTGCTTTCTTTGAACTCAGACGTTTCAGTTTGAATCGTTTTACTCCCATCATCAGTAGTTTTGCGAGAAAAACAGTTGGAGATTCAGTATGGTTATAGCCAATGCCAAACTTAACATTTGATGCAGTTTGTTTGTTAAGCAACCTTTGATAACCTGTATAAGACTCAACCCAATTTTCTTAATCAACCTTGGTGTCAGCAAGCTCTTTTCTGACATTTCCTAGGTTTTCTATCATGCTTTTTATTTGTGCTTGAGTTTCTATAGCATTATTAGCCAATTTAGAAATTTCTTTTGATTTTGAATCAAGTTTTCTTTCTAAATCACATATCATTTTGCTAAATTTTCTTTCAGAATCATTAGCCTTTCCTTGTAGATGCACATTTGTTTCTCTTATTAAAACAAAAGCTTCTTTACAGGAATGTGAAAAAAGCTTTAAAAGAGATTCTTTTGATATCTGAGATAATGCAGAGTTGGAGGAAGATCCCTCAAAAGCCATTAAGGCAAAATTCCTTCTGCCATTATCAGGTTCTCCCCCAGTTGATGTCAAAGATCTTGTTGTTAGCATCTGGACTGCATTCAGATGTGTCATATGGAAGACTGCTCCAGTCAACATACCCTGATGTAAACAAACTTTGTTGGTTGGGTTGTTGTGGTTGTGGAGGTTGAGCAGCCATGGTGGTTGGATAAGCATCCGGGCATATTGTACTTATGGCACAAATTGGATTTGTGGAGCTTGTGCCTGTACAAAGTGTGCACTTCCCTGTGATCATTGATTTCTGTTGTACACTTGGTTGATTTCCCGATTGTTGTAGTCGGTTAAAGCTAGAGCTTATACACTCTCTAGCAAAGTGTCCCAACTTCTGACACTTGTGACATCTAAGTTTAGATTTGTCAAAACCAACTTTTGTTTGATTGTTTAAACCTGAAAATTTTCTACCTGACCTATTATAAAATTTGTTTGTTTTTATACTCGGCATGGCCAGTTGGTGTAGAATACCCATTTCTTCTAAATCAATCACTACTAATATTTATTAAATCATCAAGAATAAAACACATATTATTAGTAGTTTGACTATCAACATTTTCAAAAGCTGGATATGATCATTCTGATGATGAGATCCCAGCTGTGATGTCAATATGGTCATAAGAACCAAAGTCATTTGAACAGGATGGTGAGTCTTGTCCCAAAAGAGCTATGCTACCAGGAACATAGTCATAAGCAGTTTTGCCAGATTTTTGCAACTTTTTCTTTTGATTTATTTCTCTTCTAAAAGTTTGCATTTCCCATGTAATTTAGTGATTGATTGGGAATCAAAATCTGCATTTGATCTGAGGACTATGGAATAAATTTCTCATTTTTCTGGTAAAGACCTTAAAAATCTATGTAACTTAGATGGATTTGTGTAGGTCTGACCATTTAATTTTAACTCAGATATTAATCAAAGTGCAATAAGTATATACGAGTAAATGCTCCCCTTAGAATCTAAGCAGTTAATGATCAAAACAGTTGAAATAAATTCAAGTAAAGATTCTCATAAAATGGACAGTGGAATTCTGATTCAAAGTATGTATATTTCCAAGTTAATAAATAGAAGGTATGAACCCTTCTATTTATAGACTACAAAATGTACATAGAAAGATAACAATAATAGCATAATACTACAATAGGCTGTAGTATTGGAACTTGTACAAAATATCTATTAAAATACAATATAAACTATAAACTGCTGAAGATTATGGCTGGAAGCTTCTATTAGAAACTGCTGATTGAGTGTGAAACTGCTGGTGAGTAAACCTTCAGAGATTGCTCTTCAGTAGTTGTTTATCAGATGTTCTGTCTGGTTCATCTTCAGAACTTACTCTTCAGCACTTGTGTTTTAGTGTTAGTTCTTCTTCAGTACCACATATTTCTTCTTCAGCACTTGTAATACTTCTAACAAAAGTTACAGAGAGGATATTAGACTAAGGTTGAAATGCTTATCAATCCTCTTTGACCCAATAGTAAGAGACTCTGAACCAGTAAAGTCATGAATCATTAAGAACTGTTTGGTTGTATCTCTGAACGATTGTGCAGAATGACTATTTAACCCTTAAAAAGATATATAAATTTAATATGTTCTTGCTAAATAATAATAACATTATAGATCAGATTGTATATTAATAACAAGTAGTGGAGTATAATTGTAGAACATGACAGAAAAATAACTCTCGTTTCCTACATCTTTCAAGATGAAATTGTTATGTTAGGGTTAAACACAAAAGGCATTCATTCCATCATAATTGTCGTCTTCAACCGTGACCAATTTGCTTTCTTCTTTTCTTACCATCATCATCATCGTCGCCGCCGCCGCCGTTGTCGTCGTCGTCGTTATTATTATTATTATTATTATTATTATTATTATTATTATTATTATTATTATTATTATTATTATTATTATTATTATTATTATTATTATTATTACAGGTTAAATTAATTTTATGGGCTGTCATTTCTTGACTACCTAGTGGTCGGAACAAGGAGGAGAAGGGCAAGGAGGAGAGAAGAAAAGAGTGGGTAGCGGCGTTTGAGCGGAGAGGAGAAGGGGTGGGGGCGACGGCTGGTGCTCGGAGCAGAAGTAGAGGAGAGTTTTAGGGTGACGAGGGTGGGGTTGGGATGATGAGCGGTGGTGGGTGGAGGAGCATGGGTTGTTGGAGGCCAGAGGAGATGAGGAGCAGGAAAGAGGAGATGAGAAGAAGGAAGGAGGAGAGGAAGGCTAAAGAGAGTCTTCTTCTTCTTCTTTTTTTTCATTCAGCATGTGTACAAAGCTGAACCATTCAAAGTTGAATGGAACCATTAAGAGGTGGTGTTTTGGTGAACCAAACAACCATACCTCTGACCGATTCAGAGGTAGCCTCTTAATGGAACCATTAAGAGGTAAACCAAACAACCCCTTAATTGCTTATTCCCATGCACACAATGATAAAAGATCTAATCCATATCCTTACTACCATTTGGTTAAATTGAGTTAATTGCCAATTTAGTCCCTGAGGTTTGTTAAAAATTGCCACTTTCATCCAAAAGTTTTTTTTTCGCATCTGTCTCCCTGTGGTTTCGATTTTTTGTCGTTTTAGTCCAACCCTCTAACTCCGTTAAGAAAAGTCAGTTAAGTCAGGGGTATTTTGGTCATTTAGATATGTATTTCTTTTTTTGCCATTTTCATCCAAAACCAACTTTTAACTTTTTTTTTTTTTTTTTTGCATTTGACCTCATATGTAAGGGACCAAAATACCCCTGACTTAACTGACTTTTCTTAACGGAGTTAGAGGGTTGGACTAAAATGACAAAAAATCAAAACCACAGAGACACAGCACACGGGCGATCGACACTTGCGTCCATACAACGCTTCGAAAGGGGCAATTTTGATGCTGGTATGATAATTATTATTGTACGAAAATTCGATCAATGGCAAATGTGTATGCCAATTTCCTCCAAAATCTATTACACATGCACGAAGCATGTCTTCCAGCATTTGAATGGTCCTTTCGCTTTGTCCATCTGTCTGTGGATGATAAGAAGTGCTCAGGTCCAAACGAGAACCATGGGCTTCCTGCAATGACTGCAAAAATCTCGAAGTGAAACGACAATCCGCTCAGAGATTATGGAAACATGCACACCATACATTGACACGATCTCCTTGATGTACAACCTAGACAATTTCTCCATCTTGTCCGTTTCTTTAATCGGCAAGAAATGCGCAGACTTTGTTAGACGGTCGACAATCACCCAAATCGCATCATGACCACGAGATGTATTTGGTAACTTGGTGATGAAGTCCATATAGATCTGTTCCCATTTCCAAACGGGAATCCCTAGCTGGTGAAGCATACCTGAAGGCTTCTGGTACTCGGCCTTGACCCTTGAACACGTTAGGCAACGTCTGACATAGGCCGCAATATAACCCTTAATGTTAGGCCACCAATAGAACTCCTTGAGGTCCTTATACATTTTATCTGCACCAGGGTGTATTGAGTACTTGGACTTGTGTGCTTCATCCAAAATCAAATCACGCAGTTCTCCATACAAAGGAACCCATATTCTATTCAAGAAATACATTGTCCCGTCAGGCTTTGTTTCCAGCTGATTCACCTGACTGTATAGAGCTTCCTTCCCAATGTTACTGTCCTTGAGAGCTTCTTGCTAAGCTTCGCGTATACGAATAGTGAGATCGATATGATTGGTCATGCCTAACGCGCGAACACGCAGCGTCTTGACACGTTCCTTACGGCTCAATGCGTCTGCTACCACATTCGCGTTCCCTGGATGATACTTAATCACACAGTCGTAATTGTTGAGCAGCACAACCCATCGTCTCTAATGCATGTTCAGATCCTTCTGGTCAAAGATATGCTGCAAGCTCTTGTGATCAGTAAAGACGGTACACTTGGTCCCATACAGGTAGTGTCCTAAATCTTAAGTTCGAACACTACTGCACCCAGTTCCAAATCATGGGTTGTGTAGTTCCGTTCGTGCACTTTGAGTTGTCGAGAGGCATAGGAAATAATCTTGTTTCTCTGCATCAAGACACAACCGAGACCTTGATGGGATGCATCGCAATAGACAACAAAATCGTCGGTTCCCTCTGGAAGTGAGAGAATCGGTGCGCTACATAACTTGTGCTTCAAAAGCTGGAAAGCTGATTCTTACTGATCTCCCCATTCGAATTTCTTGTCCTTCTAGGTCAAGACTATTAGGGACTGGGCAATCTTTGAAAAATTCTCAATGAATCGCCGGTAATAGCCAGCCAACCTTAGAAATTGCCGAACTTTGGTTGGGGTACTGGGCCTAGCCCAATTTTTGATCGACTATACCTTGGCTGGATCAATATGTATACCCTTCTCGTTCACCACGTGACCGAGGAAATGAACCTCACGAATCTAAAATTTGCATTTGGATTACTTGGCATACAGTTTCTCAACCTTGGGTAGATTTAGAATCATCCTCAAATGCTGCTCATGTTCCTCATGGGTTCGTGAATTAAAGGGATAGGGAGCCTAATCCTCGCGTGGATGGCATTCGTATCCCACTTTCCAATAACCCAGGCGCTAACATGACAGCGCGGATAGGGTTATCATGCTAGCGCAAAAACAATAAACGCGGGGACAAGCATCTTCAGAAGTTTTCCTTGGCCTGCAGGTCTAGCTCCGCGCCACATGACAGGTCAACCTGAATAGCCAGAAAATATCACTTGAGAGGAATCTCCGCGCGTACTCACACGTGCGGAATATTCATCCAATCTTAGCTTTTAGTATGAGGTACAGACGATGAAGATTGAAGAAGATTTACTCAGATCTGGGCAGGCTCCGTGCCTATCACAAGGCGACACGTGTCAGGGATGGTCCAACAACCACTGATAGGAACAGTGACGTGACTGCTTCCATGCTTCCACCATGCTGTCGTCTATAGTACTGGTCAAAGTACTGTGCAGACATGCTTACCTGCTGCCAGACGTCACGTCAGACGCCAGCAGGTAAGTCAACCATGCTGTGTCAGTACGAAACACCACGGGCGCCCAATCAGGAGGCGCCACGTGTAACTTTTTTAGACCAGCCCCAACTTTCCATCACATCAGCATTAATGGCCACCAGTTTCCCTCCAGTCTCCCACGGCCCACGATCTCTCCAATAAATAGAAGACTTCATCCCCTATGCAAAGGATCCGAAAATCACCATTTGTATGTAAGAGCTAGAATAGCAGTAATCCTTGTAACTATCTTGTAATCTCCAAAATAATAACATTCGGCTCTTTACAGTGGACGTAGGTCTTTAAGGGCCGAACCACTTATATTCTCGTTTTCTCACTTTCACCACACACACACTAGTCTCATCGTAGTCTTGGGTTTTGGTTAGTCCACCGATGTGAGCAAAGGATTGCACATGAGCGGACACGTGTATTTACCACTCGGTGATTATCTTTGATCACCGATATACTCGTTGTTTCGTCATTAGCGCCATCCGTACCGGCTAAAACATACATCTTTTCCATCTTTTAGCCCACCCATGGCTGAACCCAACCCAAACACTTCTGTTGCCAACCCAGCCGAGGACGTCGATGTCCAACTCGGTGGGAACTCTGGCACACCAGCCACTATCACCAAACAAACCACCTCACGTACCCATAAACCAACTTTCGAAGTATGTGAGGTGACAATGAGGAGGACAGTGGCAACAACTCTGAGGAGGACCCTAACGAGTGGCTCCTCCGCCAAAACGGCAGAAGCACCGCTAAGTACCAGCGGATGCTAATGAAACAGGCGAAAAGGAAGGGCAAGACCCTCACTTATGACTCTCCGCCTAGGAAAATTCATAAGGGTAAAGAAACTGAAGACCGACGTGACGGTCGTAGCGGGGGCATGGCGGAAACGCCGATTCTCGGGGCTACGCCAAGTCACGTCTTGAACCATATGGTAATGAAGTCATCTAGCAGCTACTCAGACCGTAGTGAACGGAGTCACTTACGCCGTTCACACTCCACAATCCACAAGAACGTGGATGATGACTTGGTCAAACCATACATGCCAAAGTCTTTGGCTGAGAAGTCCAAGTTCGTCGCTTGCATCGCGACGGCGAGCATCCCCAAGAAGGCCAAACTCCCCAGCAGCATCGGCAAGTACGATGGCCTGCGTCACCCAGATGATTACATTCACGACCTTGAATGTGCGCGGAGTTCAGTGCTATGGCCAGTTCAGGTTTGGTGCCACCTCTTTGCCCAAACGCTGACTGGCGTGGCTAGGGTCTGGTTCGATAATCTCCCCGCGGGAAGCATTACCTACTTTGACGTTCTTACCACCAAATCTGGTTACCATTTCTCCCATCTGCAGAAGCACAAGAAGGACAGGGCACACATACTGTTGTGCCAGCGCCATGATAATGAATCCATCGAGGACTTCATTGTCCGTTTTAACAGAGAGGCCCTTCAGATAGGGCGTGGCGAAGAGCTTACTCGCGCTGCTTTTATCCCGAATGTACGCAGTGAGGAAATCATGAAGTGCCTCATAGGCAAAGATGGCGTTCCTGGAGTCCTGGGATGAGCTCAACCGTGCTGGTAAAATTTATGCGTCATCTGAAAGGTCCTTCCGCCAGATACGCCACACCCAACACCACAATAATAATAATAATAATAATGATAATGTCCGTCTGGACATGCATTTCGGGCTCCACAGAGGAAGGGAAGTACTCCTCCTCCAACGACGCCCACCAAATCATCAACAATAAACAAACGCGGGACTAGTGTGGTCACTCCAAAAAGAACCACGACTGGACTAGGGATGAGCTCGGGACGGTATCGGTATCGGTACCGAACCGATACCGATCCCGACAATACCGATACCAAAAATTCCAAAAAACCAATACCGATACCGATACCGATTATACCGGTACGGTATCGGTATCGGTACGGTACCGGTGTGGTATCGGTATTTTACCTTAAAATACCGAACCGATACCGATCCCGTACCGATACCGATAATACCGAAACCGAAAACCTCTAAATGTGGGTACCGATACCGATACCGAACACCCTCGGTTCGGTATCGGTTCGGTACGGGATCGGTATTTTTTCGGTTCGGGATCGGTATTCGGGACCAGATGCTCATCCCTAGACTGGACCCTGCTAATAAAAACTGCGTCTCAAGTCCTCAAGACGGAGCAAGTAACGCTCAAGGAGCCCAAGCCCCTTGGGAAGAGAAAAAAATGTGAATATGAGCAAGTTCTGCGTATACCACAACGATTTTGGCCATCTCACAGACAATTGCTACAGTCTGAAGATGGAAATCAAGTCCGCGCTGAAGTCTGGTCAGCTTGGACACCTGGTCAAGAACGTACACCGTGCGGTGCGGGTACAGAACGAGGATGAAAACTAGCCTGAGGGGTCGCACAAGAAAATCCACCACCTCAATACCCATACGGTTACATTCACCCCCCGCCACCATCGCAACATGACAAGGCATGGGAAGAAAGCTCACCACGGAAAACGATCCGAGGTGCAGCAAATCGATGACTCTTGGAAGGAAGCCGATCTACTCCTTCCAAAAGTTCGCGGCGGCGCATCCTCCACCGCCCACTAGTAATTACAACCGTCTTTGGAAACTACCGCACGCGGTACATGTTCTTAGACGGTGGAAGCAGCACTGACATCATGTATGATCAGTGTTTTCAATAGTTGTATAAAGAAGACAAGGTAACGCTCGTACCAGTCAACGAGCCAATCTCCGGCTTCATCCATGAAACCATCATGCCTCGCGGCATGATCTCCATGCCCGTCATGATGGCGGACGACAACCATGAGCGCACCGAAATTTGGGATTTCATGGTCTTGCCAACCACCTCCCATCACGACATGTTACTTAGCTGCGAGGGCATCGCGTGATTCAATGCGAACGCCTCCACAACGCATGGAATGGTTGGTTTCCCAATCAAGACAGGCGTCACATTTATTCTGGGAAACAAAGATTGCCATACGGCGGAAAGCGCTAAACCCCCGAAGATGGTCAAAACTAATGCCCGCACAGAGCCAGAAAAAGGGGTTCTCAACCCTAACTTTCCGGAGAAAACGGTGGTCTTTGGCCATGTAATCTCCGATACCATCCGCAACCACGTCAAACTGCTAATCAAGAACATGGGCGTCTTTGCATGGCAACCGGCAGACATAGTTGGTATCCCGCACGACATAGCGGAACACAGGCTCAATGTGTACCGATCGGTAGAGCCAATTGTTCAGAAAAAGCGGAGCATGGGTCCGGAGGAAACAAAGGCCATGAACGAGCAGGTCATCGAGCTGCTCAATGCGGGCATCCTGCGCCCCATTCGATACCAAACCTGGGTCACCAACCCCGTCATGGTCGCAAAAACCAACGGTGGCTGGCGCATGTGTGTGGATTACAAGGACTTAAACAAGGCATGTCGTAAAGACTGCTATCCGCTACCAGAACTCAACTTGTAGGTGGATTCCTTAGCCCCTTATCACTTCAAATGCTTCCTAGATGCATATAAGGGCTACCACCAAATACAGATGGCAAAAGAAGATGAGGATAAGACAGCGTTCCACACAGACATGGGCACTTTCTGTTACACCAAAATGCCCTCTGGTCTGAAAAACGCGGGCGCCACTTACTAGAGCCTCATGGACACCGCCTTTGTTAAAGAAATCGGCGTACGGCTGGAAGTATACGTCGATGATCTTGTAATCAAAAGTAAAGAAGAGGGAGACATGCTGTGGGACATTTAAAAAACTTTCGATCAGTTGCGCAAGGTGCGCAAGAAGCTCAACCCCAACAAATATTCCTTTGGCATGGAGGAGGGCAAATTTCTCGGAGTGATTGTCACACGGGATGGTTTTTGCGCAAACCCGAGAAAGTCCAAGAAATCGAGCGGATGCCCTCCCCCGCGTCAGTTAAGGAAGTGCAAACACTGATGGGCCGTCTGGTAGCCCTTAACCGCTTCCTCTCACAAACTACGCTTCAAAGTCCTTTCCGTTCGTGGATACTTTGAAGAACTGTTTGAAAAAGAGCAATTTCCGCTAGACGTCAGAAGCGGAAACAGCTTTCCAAGAAATGAAGCAGTGCCTAATGAACCTTCCTACTCTAACGGTGCCCCTACCGAAAGAGCCGCTCACGCTATACCTGTCAGTCACATAGCGGGCCGTAGGCGCGGGTCTCCTGGTGGAGCGCAAGGGGGTTAAAACGCCAACTTATTTTATCAGCCGCACCCTCTTGGATGAGGAAACAAGGTACACAATTATGGAAAAGCTATTCCTCGCGCTGGTCCATGCATCCCAAAGATTGCGCCGGTATTTCCAGGGTCATCCCATCAACGTTCTGACGGACTATAGGATCAGCGATGTCCTTTGTAAACCAGAGTTGTTGGGTCGCCTCGCTAAATGGGTTATTGAACTAGGAGAACACGCCTTCTATTACAATCCCCGACCATCAATCAAAGGACAAGTGCTTGCTGACTTCACTACGGAAATACCCACCAACAAAGTTCAAGAATGCTTAGCAGAACAGTCACCCGCACCACCTTAAGATCATTCACAAAAATGGTCCCTCTATATAGACGGGGCCTCAAACGATGACAGATCTAGCGCGGGGCTTCGCCTTATCATCCCTGATAATCACGAGTTCACATATGCTATCCACCTGGACTTCAAAAGTACCAATAATGAGGCGGAATATGAAGCGCTGCTGGCAGGCCTCCGCATCGCGGAAAAATGGGGGCGAGGTACGTGGAAGCACATGTGGACTCCTTACTTGTCGCAAGACAGATAAACAAAACCTATGACGCGAGAGACGAAACCATGGCCCTCTACTTGGAACAGGCCAAACAACACATGCGCATGTTTGACTCCTACACCGTTGAGCACATCAGGCGCAGTGAAAATAAACCCGCCGACGCGCTGAGTAAAATGTCATCAATAGTTTTTGAACACAAGGCTTCTCGTGGGTCGTCTCCCATGGCCCACGATCTCTCCTATAAATAGAAGACTTCATCTCCTTTGCAAAAAATCCGAAAATCACCATTTGTATGCAAGAGCTAGAATAGTAATAATCCTTGTAACTATCTTGTAATCTCCAAAGTAATAACATTCGGTTCTTTTCAGTGGACGTAGGTCTTTAAGGACCGAACCACTTATATTCTCGTGTTCTCACTTTCACCACACACACACTAGTCTCATCGTTGTCTTGGGTTTTGGTTAGTCCACCGGTGTGAGCAAAGGATTGTACCTGAGCGAACACGTGTATTTACCACTCGGTGATTATCTTTGATCACCGATATACTCGTTGTTTCTTCAAGAATAGATCATAATATCGTCAATGAACACAATCACGAACTTGTCGAGGTAGGGCGTACACACCATGTTCATCAAATCCATGAATACCGCTGGTGCGTTTGTCAGGCCAAATGGCATAACCAGAAACTCATAATGGCCATACCGCATCCTGAAAGCAGTCTTGGGAATATCCTCATCATGGATACACAACTGGTGATAACCTGACCTTAGATCAATCTTTAAGTGGAAACTGGAGCCCTGCAATTGTTCGAACAGATCATCTATCCTGGTAAGAGGATAACGGTTCTTCACAATCAGCTTGTTCAACTCTCTATAGTCAATGCACATTCGAAACGATCCATCCTTCTTCTTGACAAACAACACTGGAGCTCCCAAGTGTGAAGAGCTTGGTCGGATGAATCCCTTTTCGAGCAACTCTTGCAGCTGGCTGGACAATTCTTGGATCTCTGACGGAGCTAAATGATAAGGCGAACGAGCTACGGGAGCGGCTCTGGGAATGAAATCAATACAAAACTCAACTTGCCTCGGCGGTGGCAATCCTGACAGATCTTCGGGAAAGACTTCTTGAAAATCTCGCACCACTGGGATGTCTTCGATTCTTCTCCCCTCTGATTTCTTCTCAATAACATGCGCTAGGAATGCAAAATGACTTTTCCGCAAACACTTATGGGCCTTTATGCAATATATGAGGCGCAATGGGGCCTTCCTGCCCTCCCCCTGTATAGACAGAACCTCTCCGTTGGACAGTGCAAATCGAACTACCTTCTCGAAGCAGATAACCTCGGCGCGGTTCTTCAATAACCAATCCATGCCAACAACAATGTCGAAACTACCAAGATCAATTGGAAGAAGATCGATGCAGAACTCATGATCTTTCAACTTCAACGCACAATTCATAACTACCTCTTCGGACTTAATTGTCTTACCATTGGCCAATTCTATTGAGTAAGGTGTGTACAACTTATCTGACTCTAATCCAAGGGCTCACTTAAAGTCGGTCGACACAAAGCTTGGATCGGCACCAGTATCAAAAAGTACAGACGCAGTATGATTGTTAATGATGAACGTACCCGTGGCAACGCTGGGATCCTCGCGCGCATCATCCACACCCATGAAAAAAGCCCTGCCACGAGCTTGACCCTTCAACTTGGGGCACTCTTTCTTGAAATGGTCGGTAGCTTCACACTCAAAAACATCCCGGTTTACCATCAGGATTCTCAACTGCTTTAGCCCGACACTACACTGTCGAATGACCCATCCGCTTGCATTTCTCGCACTTGATACTGTCACACGTCCCACATGATGATACTTGCACTTGTTGTAGAGTGGGTGGGCCTATTCTGTGGCTTGCGAAGTTCAGTAGCAGCGACAACGAAGGCTTTGACGGTTTCGGGCTTCTTGTTGGTCTGACCCTCTGCTCTCATTCCTCTCTTGAAGCTAGACCACTTACGCTTGTTTCCAGAATTTTTACCCTTGTCTGAATCCTTCTGTGTCAGTGAAACCATGCGTACCGCATCGTCGGTAAGGCTGTGGGCTAGGCGACAGCATGCTGGAAGGAAGTTGGAGCAGTAGTGATAACCATGCTTCGGATCTTAGCAGAGAGACCCCAGATGTACCTCTATACCATCTTGTACTCGGGGGTAACCATGTGTGCAACCAATCGAGAAAGCTCATGAAATCGGGTGGTATAGGCAGTGATATCCGCCGCGTTCATGGACTGATTCCAGAACTCTGTTTCCAGTTTCTGAAGCTCACTTCGCGGACAATACTTGACCATCAGCATCGTCTTCAACTCAGCCCATGAAAGATTGTAGGCAGCATCACGACCCAAGGTCTGCACTTGCAAATACCACCACGTGAACGCCTCGTCCTGGAAGGTGCAAGTGACATACTTAATCTTCTGGTCTTCTGATCAACCCCTGATATCAAGCATTGACTCGGTTTTCTCGATCCAACGGACAATTCCAATTGCTCCTTCTGAACCATGGAAGTTCCAGGGCTTACATGTCATGAAAGATGGGATTATCAATGAGAGGATTGATACAAGATCAAGACTAGGAAGGAATGTGCAAAATCTTTACCAGTCTCGGGATCCTGGGTTCTGCATCGGCCTGCTACGCCCGAACTACCACTGGAATCGGCGCGGTTCGCTTCATGTTGCGAGATAGCCTGTGCAATTACGCTGGCTAGGTCCGCTGAGGTGGTTGGAAAAGCTTCTTCCTTAAAAGTCGATCGAGTAGTCCTTTTGGGAGGGATGTTCTTCTGATGCATGAGATCAAAAGAATGAGACACATATCACTGTATAATATTGTCAACATATGCATCAACCACACAACTATACAATCAAGACAAACGACAAACAAGATCACAAAGGCATAACATAACACAACAACAACAATATTGGAAATCAAACATCACACTTTTCATAGAAAGTTTAACATACTTGATACAAATTTTGTCTCTGCATACAAAATAAATCGGCATACAGCCTCACAAGTTTTAAAGCACTACATAAAAGTACGACATATGATATCCTACGGGTGGGAAAGCAGCTGACAAGGCTGCAATAGCTGCAGTCATCCTCGCCTTAAGATCATCAACTCTAGCCTCAAGCTCTGAAACACGCTCCTCGGCTGCGGCACGTCCCTGCTCTGCCTCATACACACGTGTACCCAACTCAGCCAATTGATAGAGAATAGGATCCCTGGTCTTACCTGTCAGATATAGGTCATCCTTGATCTCCTGGACCCTCCCACGTAACACCCCTAGCTGTGCGTCACGGAAACCAATCATGTCCAGCACAGTATAGTGAGCGTGATGTACGGGGGTCGGGCCGAAGCCAAAGGGTAGTGGAGTGTCAGAGGGTGGTTGGGATGGACCACCAGTCTCGAAAGTAGAGGGAGCCTCAACATCCGAATCCTCATCGGCGTAAGCTAAGAATCCATCAACAGTGGGCAGGTAAGTCCTCTTGCGAGCATGTGACCTCCTGAGTAGTTTCTTCTTTGGTGGCTCCGTTTGATCTAGAGCTTGGGGCTGGGAATCTATTGGCGCTGGGGGCTCTGGGTCTGCCTGAACAGGAACCTCGACTGGCGCTATAGGAGCGGGTGGAGGGAGCGCATGTTTCCGAGGGGTGTACATCATACGTACCCCACCGGACACGAGCGATATGGACGAAAAGAAGGCACTCTAGGCTCTGGCGGTGGTGGAAGTGCATCCTCGTTCTCCTCTGCCTCTACAGCAGGCACAATATCCTCGTCATCAGAAACAACAGGGTCCACCTGCATGTGGTCCTCCTCAACATCGGAATAACTGGTGTGACACCCGCCATTTTACCAGGTCAACATCCGTACACATTTTAGTCAACATTTACTTTCTATGCATGATTTATAACATTTTATATGCATAAGTTCCCCGAGAAAGTCTAGCAAGGCCTGAACGAGTATAATTTCATCCATATCAACGAACATTGGTGACACGAGTTTAAACGACTATAAACCATTTTTTAATACATATGTTCTTTGATCAACAATGTGTTAAAGAATATCATAGAATTACATATAAGAACTAGTATTTTACTAACTTATATATCTACATATATAAGTATAAATACACGACACACACATATATATACACACAAGTGCAAGAAACTAAAAGACACATTTAATACAAGTTCTTACATGCATTTTGTCCCATTAGACTATCCGTTGTGGGTAGAGGTGAGCGAAGGCTTTATCCAATAATATTTTTCCACGTCAACGCATACGTGGCACTGGTTAGCGGCCGGCGACTGCTCGCGTGAGGGTGTTGTCGGTAAGGGCTAGAGGTTTTTTTTACCAATTATATTTAATTATTTACCACAATTTTTTTTATAAAAAAGCATTAAACTAAAATAAAATAAAAAACAAAAACATTACACTAAAAAAAAAAGAAAATTACACTAGACAAAAAAAATTACACTAGACAAAAAAAAATTACACTACTAAAAAAAACAAAGCACATGATCATAAATAAATAAAAAAAAACCCTAGCCACGTAGAAGATTTGCCGAGCGCATCATTTGCCACGCCGATTCGTTGGAAAAGTTGTGGCCATGAACGCGATGGTACTCCATGTGAATAAAGGCGAGGAGCACGTCTTCTGCTTCACCGGGCATATCTCTCTGGACCTCTTTGTACGCGTTTTCGAAGACTCGACACTTGGATTGCAAGTCTCCAAACTTGTGGGAGATTGAGTCGTTGGTACGGTTGGTACCCCCGACAAGGGTACTAAACTCGGCCAAGACCCTACGCCACTATGGTCCGCGGCCACGTGGGCTTCCTCTGGTGGCCGTAGCTCCGGCACCGTGCACTTGTTGATACGCGATCACGAGTGCAAGTTCCTCCTCTTGGGTCCATGGCGCCATATTGATGTTGGATTGTGAAAATTGAAGGTTAGGGTTAGAGAATTTTAAAGAAAAGAAGAAGAAGGTTGTGTGAAAAAATAAATTTGGAGTAAATATATAGGGGGAGGGTAATAAATATAGTGGGTGAAAATTTAATTTTTGAATTTGAAGTGGCCGCTAACGGACGCGAGCCGAGTCACGTACTATCACGGCAGACTGTTCGCTGACTGGCTCGCGTCGCTTCGTTGTCGGTCACGTCCTATCGCGTCAGCCACGTGGAAAAATTTGTGGCTCGCGGCAGACTGGTTGCGGGCCACAACGGTCAGTCTTATTAATGAACTATTCCATCATGCCTTTCTGACTAACTAAAAATGGCTAAACCACTAATCAACACAAGGATTTATAAAGTATCTTAACCTTATATAACTACCACCACTTTCCTTTTTGTCCCACTATTTCAAGACACTAGAACATCTTTAATAAAGTGTCAATCTTTCACATTGTTCCTAAGATTAGTCAACCAAAGATTTGGTGGACTTAACATGTTTAGTAAGATTCCTTAAACTTCTTGGATCTATAAAGTTGGATTACCACAATAGTTATATGTCTTTTCCTTCCCCTTTGTCTTGTTTTCGGCTGCCAACCCCCCCCCCCCATATCTAAACTAATCTTTTTTTTAAGTCAAATATTATTAAGACACATGTTAAATTAAGGTCCTAGAATGATCTTATGTATGCACAAATGGTAGGAGATTATGTTCCAACATAATCCATGACTAGTCACCTCACTTGACTTGTTTAAGCTTGACAAAGAGATATGATCATGCTTCCCTAATCCCACGCAAGTCTAGTCAACATTTCAAGACTTTACCTAAGTATAGTAATATTCCTTAATCACTTAGAACCATGAGAGATATCCTTCCACAACTAGTAAGATACTTCCCTTGTGGGAACTAGTGAGCCGCCCCCCTCTTGTCCTATGTAGGATCAAATCACCATTCCATTATCTAAGCAACATCATGATGACTAAAACCTAGTGTTATGTCAAGGTTTAATCAAAGAGATTTAGCACCAAAGTGGATAAATTTCCTAAACCTCACCACCCTATGCCAAGATACTTACCAAAACAAACTTGTTGATCCCCCTTGAGAACCCCAAACTGTCGGCCCCCCCCCCCCCTTGTAACCCCTAATTCTTTTTTTTAATCTTGGTCAACTCCTAATTACGCACATGATGACACAAGGTAAGATATTATCCAAACATGGTAAGATTCTTAATCTCCCACTCTATGAAAGTTGACTTACCTCTTTGGGATTAAACACCCTACTAAGCACCATTCTCTTTCCCTCCCCCACCTCTCTCTCTCGTCCTCTCTCTCTCTATCTCTCTCTAGAAAGAAGTATAATGAACCACACCCTCTTCCCGATGTCAGCATCCGTTGTGACCATTGCTAGAAGATTGGTCACCAGACTTCCCGATGTCGTACTAAGGCTGCTGTACTCCTGCCGGGAAACCATGATGCTATGAGTGTGGTGCTGCGGATCATTTCAAGAAGGACTGCCTGAAGTTGAAGAATCAGGCTCGCGGTAGAGCTTTTGTGATAGGAGCTAGTGATGCTCGTGAGGATCCCAACGTCGTTACTGGTACGTTCCTTGTTAACAACACTTATGCTTTCGTACTCTTCGATACTAGTGCCGATTTAAGCTTTGTGTCGACCGACGTTAAGAAAGCCTAGGGTAGACTCTAGTAGGTTATGCACACGCTATTCTATGGAATTGGCTAACGGTAAGGTTATCGAGTCGAAAGAAGTAGTTGAATGATGTACCCCAAACTTGGGAGACCATGAATTTCACATAAATTTGTTGCCCATCGAGTTGGGAAGTTTTAATGTGGTAGTTGGCATGGATTGGTTGTCGAAGAACCATGCGGAGATCGTGTGCCGTGAAAAGATTGTCCATATTCCCATCCCTAGTGGTGAAATCTCTCGGTCAAAGGAGAGAACAGTCGAGCCACATTACGGATTATATCTTGTATGAAAGCCTAGAAGTGCCTTCGCAAGGGCTATTATGCATTTCTAGCACACATGATCGAGAAGAAGTCGAAGGAGTTGAAGATTGAAGACATCCTTGTCGTGAGAGATTTTCGGAGGTCTTTCCTGAAGAGTTTCCAGGATTGCCGCCTTCGAGACTGGTGGAGTTCCGTATTGATTTGGTTTCTGGAGCTGCACCTATCGCCCGTTCTCCCCGTATCGCCTAGCGCCATCAAAGATTCAAGAACTTTCAAATCAGCTGCAAGAGCTGTTGGATAAGGGCTTTATTAGGCCAAGTTTCTCCCCTTGGGGTGCGCCTGTGTTTGTGAAAATCGTTTTAGGATCATAAACACGAACTGTGATCTCACGAATACCAACCTTAGGGTGCGGAATCCTCTCTGGTTTTAGGATTGTAAACACGAACTGTGATCTCACGAATACCAACGGTAGGGTGCGGAATCCCCTCCGGTTGTGCAAACCAAGTAAGAAATAATCAGTAACGATCATGATGAAAACAGAATACGAATCACCGAGCAATTTCCATAATTTACTCGTGTATTAGATCAAATCAAGAACATTACAGATCAAAAACCTAGACCTAATACAGAGAATCACACAAACTAGGAAAAGCTCAAATGATCAACTTCTTTACAAAATAACTAACTTTTCCCTTTATATAGGCATACCCATTCGACCCTTGCAGAGGTAGAATGGGTTTCATTCGACCCCTTCAGGGTTCGAATGAAGCCCTCTACTTTTTCATTCGACCTAACAATTTCCTCGACATTTAGTACCGGATCACTAGCTAGGGACATATATCAATAATGCTTTACAATCTCCCCCTTGGACCTAGCTAGTGATGTACAAAACTAGAAAGCTGTCAATTCTTCAAGAATTGCATTCATCATCTTGAACAACTTGAAAACTTCCTATTTTCTTGCATGTTTGTGTCAAGGTTCTTTTCTATCTCTGCAGTAAGCTTTGAAATCTCAGATATACTCAAGAAATCTTGGCTTTGTCATTTGTTGGTCCAGGGATGAAGACAGAAAACAATTTTGAATTCTTCAATCTTCAGTCATATCCTTTACAAATTCATTTGGTGTTAGTTGTTCTGGTGATCATGATGTTTAGGTTTGGGTCTTGTTCAATTACACGCATTGTCGATGAGTCTTGAGCAGTGCACCTGTTGTGTTTGAATTCTGCAGAAAAATTTACTAAAAACTGCACAAACTACAATCGGTGTTAGACACGACAAAAATCTCGAAAGTAATCTTTACATCCAATTTTGACCCTCAATAGTTCTCCCCCTGAACTATTAAACATTTTTAATATGTACCAGAAACTTATAGATTTGCAATTTGATTTCTCTTTTACAACTCTCGAGCATCTAAGCCTTCACATTTAGTATCCCAACATCGTTATTAAAAATAAAATTGAAATAAGACATTTTGATTTTCAAAGTTTATGCTAAAACATCCCCAAAATCTTTTGAATTTTCAAATAGATTTGCTATTGAACAAAATATGAATAAAACATGTTGTTGTCATTGAACATGTTTGGTGCTTTTTACTATTAAATAAATATGAATGTTTGCTTGAATCTTGTGCTTGAAAACCTTTCGTGGTTGCATCCGTGTTTCCGCATATGCGGGTGTGACAACTGGAGTCGGACTCATAACCCTGCTGAATGTCCTTGGCAAGTGGGCTCTCCGGTATATGCTCATCCTCAGAATCCGAGATAAATAATGGGGTCCTCGCTGTGTGCCATGATCTTGGAAATCAATAGTACAC
>JAUTDX010005604.1:0-26937 GCA_030844895.1 Ambrosia x helenae
GTGGGTATTACTTGTTTGGTTGTTTACATCACTTTCTTGAACAAAAAGTATATAACCATGATCGCCTCAGATAAAAGGGTTTCCTTGTTTGGAAACAATGTTGATCTCCATGATACATCGTTCTCTTCTTACTTGAATCATGAGAACAATACTACAATGGTTCTAAAACTAACACACCCATCTCATATAAGTTCGAAAAAGAAGGTAGAAGATGGCGAAATCGGCATTTTCGGAGCCGAAAAGTACTTCAAAGGAGCCATGGATGAACAACAAGCTCCAAGAACTACTCACTCTATGATCAAGCCTACAAACTTTTCATCCCAAGGAGCTTCAAGTAAAGATGAAGAGCCACCTAAACGAAAACCGGGTCCGTGACTCAAGTGTTCGGTCTGAATACGAGTTGGAATAGCCGAAGCGGTTTATTGGCTAATGGTGGTAACCGAACAAGTCATTCGGTTAAAAGGGAGAAAAACAAGCGCTGTGAAGAGCTTGTTTATCTCCCTTGGTTGCAACTGCAACGATAATAAATCCGTGAAGATCACGGAAAACAAGGTTCTTGTAAAGAACCTGTGAGACTGCCAGCAACTAAAACTGCTCTGCTGCTGGCAGTTTCATTAATGAAAAAAAGAAAGAAGATTGTTTTTCTTTCCCCGTGGTGAATACTCGCTCGGTGGTCAAAAATGAACCACCGAACGACGTAGAAAGTGAGATAATTCACGTAAAACCCGAAGGAACTCGTCGGAGGCCTTCGGTTCTCCGGTTTTTGGAGAAGGGGAAGAAGTCTTTTAGCTTGGAGAGGAAGTTAACCATGTGAATTGGGATGGAGTGACTCCAAGGGCCGAAAACATCGATATAGGTATCGGGGAACAATAACGATGCAGGAAGTGATGCGAGCTCGGATTTATTCGAGATCGAAAGCTTCTCGACGAATGGGAAAAATCGTTTCTTGCGCGACAAGTTTCCAACGGGAGATCAAAGCAATGCCACGCCCCAACGGGTACGCCCCAAGCGAGGCGAGCATTGCTTGGATGTAGTTACCGCGAGTGTGGCCGGTTTTCGATCATTTCGGATTACGAGGATTCGAAAATGTCGAAAACCCATAACATGACAATGTCTAGAATTGGAAGGGTAGTGGTGAAATGGAAGAGAATGATCAAAGGAACCGGGATGCTTCGGGGTGTAATAGTCATAAATCGTGCGAGTATCGGGTGAACACGTCGTAATGAGCGTAGTGAGAAGGCGGCGCTTACGGTTAGCGCCGCGAAAGACAGATGCCGGTTAGATTCGATAGTAACCGATTATGAAGTTACAAGGGGAAAGCAAGGCAATGAGAGGAGACATTCACTATCACCCCGTGCTTCACACACCCATTTGTACATTCAACAACAATAAAGAGTGTAACATTTTGTGTGTTTACTTATGAGAAAATGTCATTTGGCGTGTTAATAATCTTTCTTTGTCAAAGTGTTATGTTATGCAAATATTTCATTTCAAGATGAGTTTCATTTTTTGTTATGTTATTGTTTATCAAAGCAATATCTTATTGTATTCAATGCATAAATGAGATAGTAAACAACACACTACTAGACTCTTGAGTACTAGCTAGCCTACGCAACTGTTAGGAGCCGTTTGGTTGATTAAGTGCTGAAATATTAAGAGATCTGAATGTTTAAGTGTTGAATTATTAAGTTGGACCTCTTAATGGTTAATGGTTCAGCAACATCCCAAATCTTAATAGTTCACCCTTAACCATTCTATTAAGAAGCTGAAATAAACGCGCTGAATGATTCATCATTCAGCGCTAATGCAATTGGTAAGAAAATGCAAAAGCTCAGTTTAAGTATGAAAGCTATGTATGCGCTTTAATTACATAAAGTATAAGCGTCAATACACAAGGTGCTAGCTTTAGCAAAGCTTTCACACATTCACATATACAACCTTGAAAACATAATTGATGGTGTCCAAAGACACAATAAACACAAGTAGTTTGAATTTCCTGATCAACCATTAAGCCATCGACCACACTAGGTCCACATTCGCTAAAAGATAACTCAGTTACCTTAAAAAAATCATATCTAATAAGTAGTGAATTTTGTTTGAATTGATAAACCACAGTACAATATATATTTTTTATTCGTGTAAAAATTATTAACTACAACCCAGACATACTTAAAAACGTGTAACCTAAAGACGAAAAACCGAGGCATACGGATTGTAAAAGTGATATTGTGTTAAAGGGGTTTACGATTGTATAATTGGCCAAACGGTTAAACGTGTTCGCAAGCTCACCCTATCAGATATATTTGTTTTTACATTAAACAGGTAAACGAGTTCTATAACACTGTATCTAGTTTTAACAAGGTTTGATTGACGATTGAATCGATAAACTGAAATACAACATATATATGTTAATGTCTTTGGATCATTTATAGCATGTACACACTTAGAATCGTTTAATCTAAGCATGACTCCTTTAACATGTTTATCTAAACGGGCCACACAGGTTGTAAACAGATTGATGGGTTGTGGATACTTTGTAATCTATAAATAAAAGGTTTATCAAATAGCTCGCAAGGTACTCGAATCATATTTTTTTAGTACATACCCTTTAAAATACTTTGCCCAAAATAAAATTAGTGTAGAGCAAAAAATAGGATTATAAAATTAATGCATAGCTAAGTGGTCAGTGGTCGCTTTTGATGCTTAGAGTCTCTTTAATAATGGGTAATGTAATAGATGAGACCATGAGGGAATGGAATCGAGGATGTAAAAGAATGGACAAGGAAGGAAAAGATATGGGTAATGTTCATAACATTTCATGTCTTGTTTGATTTCCATGTGGCATGAAACAAAGTATTACCTTATATGTGGCGTAGGCAAAAAAGACGAATGAAAAATCGGTGGTGAGTGGTGGTGGGTGGTGGTTAGTGGCAGTGAAGGTGGGTGGGTGGCGGCGGTGAAGGGTGGAGGTGGTGGTGGTCGATGGAGGTGTGTGGAGACGGTGGCGGGGGCGGTAGCGCGGTGGTGGATGGCGGCGGTGATGGGTGGGTGACCGTGGTGGTTGGTGGTGGATGGATGGCACAGCGGTGGTAGGTGGTGGTGGATGTTGATGACAGGTGGTGGTGGTGGTGATGTTGGGTGGTGACGGTGGTGAGTAATGGCGACGATGGCGGGTGAGTAACGGTGGTGGGTGGCGATGGATGTGACGTTGTGGGTGGTGAAAGTAGTAGGTGGAGGTGGGTTTGTGCCAATGGTGGTGGATGGTGATGAAGGTGGGCGGCGGTGGCGGTGGCGGTGGGTGGTGGTGATGATGATGGTGCAAGGTTGTGGTGGTGGTTGGTAGGTTTTGGTGGTGTTAATGAAGGGTGAAAGAATTGATGAAATGAAAAAAACATGGGGGTGGATCGAATGATTTTGAGGGAATGGAATTGTTGGTGGAATGAGTAGGGGTGTTCATCGGTTCGGTTTACGGTTTATTTGGTTTATTCGATTCGGTTTATTCGGTTTCCAAATTTTGTAGCTCAAACCAAAAACCAAACCAAACCAAATTAGGAATATGAAAACCAAACCAAATTCAACCAAATTGAATTCGGTTCGGTTTCGGTTTAAAACCAAACAAACCAAATTCTACCAAATAAACCAAATTGAAACGAAGTTTTTTTCTCTAACTTATATACCTATATGTTCTAAAATCCGAAAAGAAAGTTTGCAATAAATATAAACCAAAAAATCAAACCACGCAAACAGAAACATCATAAAAATTAGAAATAGTAAAATGAACCCTAGTTTACTAGTTTATACTCAGATTATTACCTCTATAAATTGGTGGGCTTTATTTATTTTGGGTTAGGTTTAATATTTTGGGCTTATATATGAGTTATTAAATATTATTATTTTTATTTAATAATTATTATTTTATCGGTTTATTCGGTTATCCAAATAAACCAAATAAAAAAAATGTAGAACCAAAAACCAAACCAAACACCGAATAAGCAATTCGGTTTCGGTTAAAACCAAACCAAACACCAAATTCGTTGTTCGGATTGGTTTTTTTCGGTTACGGTGATCGGTTTTCGGTTTTTATTTGGTTTGCGGTTTTTCTGAACACCCCTAGGAATGAGTAATTCTCTTCCATTAACCAACCAAACACATAATCCTTCATTACCTCCTAATGATCAATTCCATTCTAGCATACCAAACATTACCTTATATTTTGAAATTGACTCATTTGGGTAATTTGTTTAATTCATATGCGATTTTCTTCCTATACGAGATTTTCACTTTTTAACCTTTAAACAAGTTGACAGATAGTTCATGTTTAACAAAACAGTTAAAAGGGTTGTTATAAACTGGTTGACGAGTTCAACTTATCTTAAATCCCTCGTTTTAAGTATACCTAGTGGGTGCCCCGCGCGTTGCGGCGGGAAACAACATTTATAACGGTTCCGTTAAGTCATAATCAATTAACCAAAATATTTGTTTGGTCTGTTGCATAATCATTAGTGGAGCTTGAACTACATTAACCACAATCGAAACATTCGAATCCTATGTGCTAAAGGAAGTGCAAGCACATGAATATATACATAGCAATAATTGTGAGAAACGCTAAGCAAAAAATTAGGGTGATCATGAGAACTGGGAAGTTACACACATAACTACAAACCCTAATTGTAAACACATTGGTGATTGTCCGGAAATACATAATCTAACCTGAAATCGTGAAACAATGTTAATTAAACGTTTATAAAAGACAGATACGTTGGTTGATTTTCAATCGTTTTAGTTTCAATTATTACTTAACCCTAACATATTTTTTCAATTGAAAACACTATAACAATACTATATTCAAATTAAAGAGACTGCAATGCTCGTTTATGCGGTGTAATAATACTAAGAAAATTTTAAGAATGAAAAAATTATGGACGCTTAAAAATCGTGGGGGTAGTTGGTTAAAATAAGGGTGCGAAAATGTAATTACTATTTAAATAAATAAAATTTGAGTAAAGTTGAGGGGACAAATGTTTAAGTATTGTATAAAAGACATATGGTGTGTTGTACTCTAAGCAATTATAATTGTAAAACTTAAATATTAAGAGGTCATTGAGAAATTTATTATAATATAATATAGATAGTATAGATTGGTTATTAATTAACCCCAACACATCATTTTTTAAATAAAAAAAAATAACAATACTATACTCAAATTAAAAGAAAAAAATGCTTGTTTATACAGTGTAATAATATTAAGAAAATATTAACGTGTGAAAAAGTTATGGACATTTAAAAATCGTGGGGTGGTTGGTTAAAATAAGGGTGAAAAGTGTAATTATTATTTAAATGAAAGGAATTAAGTATAGTTAAGGGGACAAATGCGTAAGTATTGTGTAAGTAGTTAACATGTGCATTGTGTGTTGTACTCTAAGCAATTATACATGTACAACTTGAATTTTAAGGCATCAATGGGAAATGTATTATAATAAAGTTTAGATGATTTCAGTTCATTTTCGTTTTTTTATTTTGTTTTTGTTTCGGTTATTGATTAACCCAAACATATGATTTTTTAAAAATTAAAAAAAATGTACCAATACTATACTCAAATTAAAGAGAATAAAATTCTCTTTCATACGGTGTAATAATATTAAGAAAATATTATGGTCTGAAAAAGTTATGAACGTTTAAAAATCGTGAGGGTAGTTGGTTAAAATAAAGATGCAAAAGTGTAATTAGTATTAAAATAAAACAGAAATTGAATAAAGTTGATGGGACAAATATGTAATTATTGTATAAAGTTATAATATAATATAGATAGATAAGGGGGGAACTTGTAACTAATAAGGGGTATATGTGTAAGTTATGTTTGAAAAGACATAAATGCCCTTAAAAAGTAGTTACTACATGCATTATGTGTTGTACTTTAAGCATTTATAATTGTATTACTTAAAAATTAAGAGTCCTTGTGAAATGCTTTATAAGATAGTATAGATACATAGGTATTTATCAATTTGCTTTTATGTTTTATCTAGTTTCAAACGATTAAAAAAAGGCTATCAATTTATCAAATAGGTCACAAATTGCTCAAATTGTAATAGTATTGCATACTAAATCACTTTCTGAAAAAATGATATTAGTTTTGAAAAACTCATATTATAAAATATCTTCATTGTTAGTTGTCATATTCGGTAATTATACGAAATCGATAACTTGGTAATTTGGTCAATAAGTCAATTGATATGAATTTCCTGCTTATATGACAATTTTTATAGGGTATAAGAGTGAAGGAGTGGGAGCATGGATTGAACATGTAAAGCTCACCCATGGCCCAAACACCATTTCCAGGGCAGCGTGGCCCCTTTGGCGTGGGTGGGGAAGCCTGGCGTGGGGAGGAGGAGGATGTGGAAGATCCTGATTGGTTGGTTTTTTTATAAATAACCTCTGAAATATTTGAAACCCAAGCCCCTCTACTTTTCTCTGTTTTGAGGGCTTGAGTTTTGGATCGCACTCTTGCCACATGACAACTCATGCTTCCAATCCAATCCCCCCACCACGGCACCACCCCACTCCCTTTTAGTCTAATAAATGGGTTGTGGCAGGTTCAATTTATCAATCCATATTTAAAAAAAGAAAAAAAAAATGCTAATAGGTGATCCATATTAAATAAAACGATTAAACATGTCAAATCTAACATGACTCGTTTAATAAAATGGATTTAAAAAGTTAATATGAACATGTTACATGACTTGTTTTATATAACGGTTTAAATAATGCAACGACAAAACTTTAATATATTCGTTTCATGTTTCATATCATGTTAGGAACCGCCTCCATAATTTTAACTATTTATCCATTTGATTTTATGTTTAATCTAGTTTCAAACCGACTAAAAGAAGGTTTGAAATAGTTCACAAGTTTAAATCATATTTTAATCGCATTCCTCTTAAATCACTCTCTCAAAATTAATATTAGTTTTGAAAAACGATAGCATTATAAAACCTTAGGTTAGTGGTCACTTTCCATAATTATACTATTTTGAAATTGAATAATTTGGTAATTTGTACGATTGATAAAAAAAAATCTTCTTAAATGACATGTTTTTTTTATAAACAGGTTGACATGTAGTTTATGTTTATTTAAATGGTTAAACATGTCTAGTTGTCAACCATAACACGACCCATTTAATTAAGGAGTATTTAATTTAAATAATCTCAGCTATCAGCAATGGGCAGCCACCAGTCCCAACTAACGAAATATGTGCTGGCGGTCCATCTTTTAAAATATTGGCCACCTACAGAGTATGACTAAAAAAATCTATTCCATTCATATAATCAGAAAGTATTTTGTTAGTCATAGTCCGTTGGTAGCCAATATGTTAAAAGGTGAGACCGTCATCACACATTTTGTTGCTTTAATTAATCGGTCACGCGACCCAAACCGGCTTGTTTAGACCTCTATTCTATAAAACTAGATTAAAAATACTAGACACTTAACATTCTATTGGTCATAAACACTTCCCCATTCCCTACAAACTTTGGCTCCATATCTGATCCGACCCAATAAGTCTCTGTTCAGTTTACATCCAAATCAAGACTCAAGCTCCTGAACCTACGATCAATCATTGCAGTCTAGATGTTGAGCACACCTGGACTGTTTTATAACCAAGAGTTTGAGATGCATAAAGAATAAAGAACAGAATGATTGGTATATGATGTTGGTGAAGTGAACCATATGAAGTTAAAAAGTGACCATACCGCCAGATTTAGAACCGTAACAATAATGGGATACCGGATAAGAATATTAATAAACAAAATCTAAATCAAAATCTATTTCATGGACCACTTTGCTTAAATTTCCTAGTAGTAACATGATCAGGATAAAGCACTGCAACATCCGGCCCGTCATACCAACCAATATTGTCTGTTTTGACTCATAAGGGCTCACATATATGTTTTGCTTGCTCGAGTCATCGTGAATTTCCTACCAACATTGTCCACAATGAGCCCACATAGATTTGTTTTTTTGTTGCTTAAGTGGAATTTCCTACCAACATTGTCAAGTACACTTAACTGTGGAGTTTTCGTCTAATCCACAACCAATGCGCCTACAATGCGTCAATTTTGATTGAGGATGGGGCATTTCTTATGAACCCAGAATCTCTACTGCACGCAACCTAAGTGAGATTTGTCTATGGTGTTATAAGCATTTCATAATTAATCACTTGTTTCAATAGAATGTGACATATAACCGTGGCCTGGGTCATGTTTAATATGCTAGATATAAGGTATTTTTGTTCATTATGAATTAGTATATGATAACAACACAAAGCTAATTAAGTGGTCCCTGGTGGAAACTTTTGTTACTTTGAAAAGGAAAGACTGATGTTTGTTGTTAAAGTATAACAAGATACAAAGATAATGTTTTTATCCATAAAAAGGTTATCTGATTTTGGGATATTTGTAGAGAAATGCAAGAAGATATAAAGATAATGTTATTATCCATCCAAAAGTCATCTAACTTTTCCTATAGAACTTACAAGAATATATAAAAAGATAATGTGTTTTTATCATCAAAAGGGAGTGGCGGCGCAACTTGTTGCCCGCTTACCAGCCGTCCACTTGTAATGTATTGTGATTTTTGTGGTTATAAATGAAATTGTAATGACTCTACTTTTCATAGTTAAATTACTAACAAAATCATCTCATGTGTATATATGTATATGTACATATGTATGTGTATGTATGAATGTATATTCATGTATGGAAGAAACATTCCATTATGGAAGAGAATGTGGCTTGATATGATTTATAGATAAGCCTATTAAATGGGAAAAAAATGGTCCACAATAATGATGGAACCACAACTTTTAAACTACGGGTCAAAATAAAAAATAACAATTTACATTCGTCGGTGTATATCAATTTGGGATGTCAAACTACAAGAATGTACTTTGCCTTTGTAGCCCATATTAACAAAAAAAAAAGGTCAAGTGAAGTGTCAACATACATAAGAGAAAATATAGCCCGATCAAATAAACCATGTTGCCAACAAACAAAAACTTTGTTTTGACAGCTCTCAACCTCGTTTTTGTTGGCCCGGACTGTTTGGGTCGATGGTTCATGGCTAAGGTTATCAATTGTATATAAATATCTAAAAAAATCTAGTAAAGTGCAGCGGTCGTGGTCCGGCAGGTGGATGTTGCAATCTTTCATAGTTAAAACATACTCATGCAAGAATATTAACATCAAAACAGCTCAAATATTTAAGGCATGTAACTTTCCATTTTGGTGTTTGGACCATTGGCTATTTATGTGATTGAAGTTGATGTTGGGAATTGTAAGATCAATTATTTGACCGTATGATTTAGTAACATGGGATTATATGAATATTTCATATTTGTTTGTGGGGAGAAAGAATTTACTAGCAACATTATTGTTGGGTTTATTCAAGTTGAATGTAGGGGACATTGGGACAAGTGAAGTGGGGAGACTCTTGAAACGGCCCATTAGTCATCTGACCCACTAGCATCACTTGTTCTTAGAGCTACAACATATCTAATAAGATTATGTGTAGTCGAGCGTTATAGGGGTGCCAAAAAAAATCGTGTCGGTAACACCGTCACATAAGGGCGCGAAGACCCAAAACCAACCGGAAGCGTTATGTTTATAACGCTGGAACAAAAGATGATCAACCAATACAATGTGGACACCTCATCTCCCCCAACTTCAATACATAAATATATACAACACAAAACCAGAAACAGAGAAAGAAAGAAGTGGTGACGGTGGTGCAGTGGTGGTGATGGTGTACGGGTGGGTTTTTGTTTGGGAAGAAGAAAGATGGTGGTTACTGGCATCTTCACTGTGGTGGTGCCGGTGGAGGTGATGGTGTTTGTTTCAGTTGCAGTTGGTGGTGGTGGTTTTGGATGGTGTTGGTGGCAGTGGCGGTTGTCGGTGATGTGTTGGGTGGTGCATGCGACACCGGTGGTGTTGGGTGGTTGTTGTGTGGAGGCTTTGTGGTAGTGGTGGTGCAGAGGAAGGAGATGATGTATATTCAGGTTTTTTTTTAAATTAGCGCCCCAATTTTTTCCCTCACTACACCCCATTTAGAATTAAAGCCATATGCTGACTCATCTGTCACGTAGACCTATCAGAGGGACCTTAAATCCCCCCCCCCCCCCCCCCCCCACACACACACACACACGTCCAAGTTAAAAAGGTGTGCGACTTTAAAGATACATTTGAACTTTAAAGTGAAAAGGTTCGCTTTACACGACTTCAATTCAATATAAACCTATAGAAGTATACAATATAATATATGTAACACATAGGTTACCATGTTTTTCTTTTTGTTGCTTGTTCAGAGTTAAGACTCTATAGTTCTTATACATTGTTCATGTCTTAAGATTGCAAAAAAAAAACAAACAAATAATTAATAATGGTATCCTTCATCTTCAACATGCATGACTCATTTACCAATCAGTTGATTTCATTCATCTAACTCATTTGTCTTTTACCTAATTTTATCATTTAACTCCTTTATAACAATATAATATAATTTAAATTGACGTATTCATAAGTAAATATATTTTTACATACACTAGTCATATTTACATTTTAATAATAGATATAAACACCATATAATACATAGATTGCAAAACCTTAAGCAAACACCATATATATAAACTAGACACCATTACTTATGTACATATTTGTTGATCAAATGTGTTTGCATATAAGCTGTGATTCAAACCAGTGTAGAAATTTGATGATGAAATATCACATAAAAATAGGCGGAAATAGCTGTATACAATATGACCATCTCCAGTGCGGAAGACCATGGTCCTATGACGAAGAAAGAAAAGCAGGCGGGAAAGATGTGACATGGGAAAAGGGACAAAGGAACTATCACCAGAATGTTTTAGGTTTGCTCTTTGTTGATCCTGGGACGTTGTTCACTCGTTGATTTGACTATGCAAAACTAACATTATTTAGGCCTTTGATTTTGCATCTAGGAATGTATATACATGTTCAAGTGTCTTATCTATTGTGTCTGCTCAAAACAGTTATTAAATCATAAATCACTTTTAAGACATTGATGCAAAATCCATTAGTAAAATTCTTAACAAACAAATCAAGAAAGTAATAAAAAACTTTCTAACAATAAAAGGTTCTGAAAACGATTAAGATATTAAAGATGAAACCTTTGATATAACAGAAAGTAGGTGGTAGCTCATTCTTCATCATCCTCATCAGCATCACCACCTGCAGCCTTCTTTGCAGCCGCCTTCTGGTTCTTTCGCTTCACTCTGCCAGGTCGGCCACCACCAAAAGGACTAGTGAGAGAAAAGTCGATGTGTTTCTGTGAGTCAACCCTCACCATGAATGATGGTACATTCACCACTTGCCTCCCAACCCTGCAAACATCATATAAATAGCTCAAGCGTCATGCACAACGCACACTTAAGACAACTTTTTAAAGATGAGTTTAAAGATGAGCTTAAAGCTTTGGACAGAAAGCCTCTCTAACCGCCAAAACCAACAATTTTGACCCATTACCAAACATAGGAAAGTAAAGTTCATGCAAGTAAGAAGCAATGAAATGAACAATACCTGATGTGCCTCTGCTTGATAAGGACTCTAGCATGATGAATAGACTTAGCCATACCAGTCTTAAACACAAGTGTCTGCAACCGACGCTCTAAAAAGTTCTCAACAGTAAGAGCCAGCACATAATCAAGCTTATTCTGACTCTCATCCAAAAGCCCATAACGGTTCATCCTTCGCATAAGCGCTTCCCCCTCAAAAATCCTACGCGGGTCCTTCTCTTCAAGAGTCAAAAGCATTCTTGCAGCATTCCTAATCCTACTAAGAGCATACTGCACCCTCCATAGCTCCCTCTTGCATCGCAGCCCGTATTCTCCAACGAGCTTTAACTCCGCATCCAAACGCTCCTTCTCATACGGACGTCGAGGCTTCTTAAAAGTCTTCCCATCTATAACACATTTTCATTTCTATTATAAACACATATTACACATACCCATGTATCAATTATGTAACTTAATATATAAAAAGAGAGTGATGTGATCAGATTATTTACAGTTTCGGTAAAACGGCACATGAACCATTCTTGAACAGGACTGTCAATGCAGCAACTGCTTATCCCTCTGACTGCTGATGATAAAAAGATTAAAACTTTTTAACAAAGATTAACAAACAATTCAATCTAAAGACTCATTAACACCTCATTTTATTTAAAAAAAATACTTTTATGTTCCAAGATTTCATGATAATTGTTTAAATCAATTTAAATATTATCCCTCTGACTGCTGATGATGAAAAGATTAAACCTTTTTAACAAAGATTAACAAACAAATTAATCTAAAGACTCATTAACACCTCATTTTGTTTTAAAAAAAAAAAACATTTTTATGTTCCAAGATTTCAAGATAATTGTTTAAATCAATTTAAATATTTAGTTTATAAAACTAAATGCAAACATATAACAAAGATTAACAAACAATCCAATCTAAAGACTGATTGATTCCCAGAAAACATAATATGAACAAACATTAACATAACAAGATTCCTATAAAATGATTGATAGTATACATATATATATATGAAAGATACAAGCATATAATAATAATAATAATAATAATAATAATAATAATAATAATATGAACAAGAGATGAAAGAAGTTGCGAACCTGATGATAAGGGTTTAGAAGGCTG
Organism: Ambrosia x helenae; assembly: GCA_030844895.1. Classification (NCBI taxonomy): domain Eukaryota; kingdom Viridiplantae; phylum Streptophyta; class Magnoliopsida; order Asterales; family Asteraceae; genus Ambrosia; species Ambrosia x helenae. The sequence goes on from JAUTDX010005604.1 coordinate 12,725, forward strand.
AATCAAAACCTGCAACAATGGTGGGGGAATGGAAGAGATGCAATTAGGGTTTTAGATATGTGTATATGGTATAACTAAGTGGGCCTGTTTATTATGGGCCTATTGGGTCAACTTTTGTTGGGTTGGGATTTAAAGAGACTATATATATAGGCCCATGGTTAGGTAAAACATAAGGGATATTGGGCTAAAGTCACTTGAAGTAAAACAAAGCCCATGTTTGTAGTTAATATGGATTTTTGTCACCACGATGTTAATGGATCATGATACTATTTTTGTTGGTTGTGTGGACTTGTGGATAGATGAACAAAAAGTGGACATGGGTGGAGCTACATGTAATCAAAAGAGGTTTAGTTTTCCAAGTTTTATAGGGAGTTAGGGTTAAGAGTGAATATGAAGACGACATAGAGGACATATGTAATCGATTTTTAAGATGTTAGGGCATGTTTGGCTCTCCTTTTACAAGCCTCCTTATGACTTATAACTTAATCATTAAGTTATAAGTTGAATCAAAAGTGTTTGGATGGATGGAATGAAAAGTAACTTATGAGAATTTTAGGCTTTAAAAGGAGATTTTGGAGGATAAGTCATAAGTAACAAATTGTTACTTATGAGATTAAGTTACTTTTTATGTTTGAGAAGTTATAAGTAGAAATAAAAAAGGAGAGCCAAACATGCCCAGTACATGTTCACATTTTCAAATAGTCCTCAAGTTTGGCGCTTTTTTTAGTTACTGTGCGGAATAAAGTGTATAGCTCTCGTGCGGTCAGGGTTTCAAACAATTCTAAAACATCTCAGTTTTAGTGAAAGCTCGTAACGGAACTAAACTGTGATCACCCCTACAACGTTATTACTTGAAATACTAACATTTTTTCACCTCAAACAAAATATTGTTTCAGTCTAGCGTAATGTATCTAGCATTACACCATGTTAGACCCGGAGGCTTGATAAGCTACCCTTATAATTGATTAACTGATTCAAACTTTCAACATGAAAGAAAAGCCTAAAATGCGCCCAATTCTAATAAGCTCGGTGATAGTCTGACCTATTACGATTTAAGCCCAAGTAATCTTGTATTATTTGAAGACTAACTCCAAGGATCTCTCTCTCTCTCTCTCTCTCTCGCTCTGTGTGCGTGTTACTACATAGATATTTGTACAATTTGTTTGTGACCCGGTAAAGAAAGAAAACACCTTAGGTTATGAGGAAGATGGATATGGACCGAAGAACTCACACACTTCACGATGCTAAGTGATATAATCTTGCAACAGTGTTGTTAATGGTTCAAATACGGTGTATTCAATAATGAATATATATGTCATAAACAATTAAACTAGAGTTTGTAACACCCCAAAAACCCGTTTTGGTTAATTATGCTAGTAGGCTGAATCAATATTTAATATTGAGCTTATAAAACGAGACTGAAACAATATAATTGAGAGTTATATTTCAAATAGGAATATAACCCCGTGAATTCATTTCGTAGTCTATGGATATAAATAACCTGGTTAACTTCGATTATAAAAAAATGGCCTAAATAAACATGAGTTGCTAACTTGATTAGCATAATTGATCAAATTAGATTCTTGAATACTAGAAGGACCAAAGTTGTCATTATGCCATTGTTGGCTAATGGATTAAAAAAAAAGAAGAAAAGAAGGGATCGATTATTATCATCAGTAGATCACCTTCACACACACAACAACAAGTTCATCCTTCTAGTGCAATCCAAGCCAAAATCATGAGGGTGATCAAGTGCATGACTGAGATTTTGGCCATCTACACCCTCCTAAGCTCTAAGGTATCACTTATTTCTTTTGATTTCATGAAAAAAGTCATGATTTAGAAAGATGGGGATTTTAGGGTGTTTTATAAAAACGTGAATTTATGATGTCTAAGGGTTCCCTCATGGTAAGAGACCATAAAGGAACTTGAATAGATGATATTATGCTAAGTGATGCTTGATTCTTGTGTTTAATTGATACTTGAAGTATGAATGTAGTGGGTTTTGACCCTAGGTATGAACCATACAAGGATGTGGTGAAAACTTGCATAAGTTGTTATTTTTATACTTTGTAAATGTGTTAGAAATTAAAGTGATTGATTGTTGATGATTAGCTAATCAAATGGTAAAGTTTGAGAAGTCCATAAGGCTTATAATTAACTTGCATAAAGGGTGCACATGAAGTGTTTGATAAAATGCTTACATGAACTTGAATTGGCTCAAATAGTGTAAAATTCGTCACTCTTGATAGCCCTAGGTGATCATCTTGTAAAGGCCATATCTCATTCGTTATTTGGAGTTAGAAGATGAGCCTTATATCATTGAAAAGCTTGTTGCACATATTACATTTCATATTTAGTCATGACAAGCTAATTCTGAATTTTAGTGGGTCAAAACAGCATGTAAAGTTGACATTTCTGTTTTGACAGCAAAGCTGTTTGGTTAAAAAAAATATGTTTCTGACCTGATCTGAAAATATTCATATAAAATCATAGAAAAATCGTTATGAGGTATTCTTTATACGCCTGGAAAGGTCTTTGAACGAAGCACAATCCATCTTTGAACATGTTCAACTAATTCGGACTTTAAATGGGTCAAAATGGTCAATTACAGCTGCTGAAAAAGGAATCGCTGCACATAATATGTTTCTGACCTGATCTTAAAATATTCATATAAAATTATAGAAAAATCGTTAGGAGGTGTTCTTTATATGCCTGGAAAGGTCTTTGAACGAAGAACATTTCTTATTTGAAAGTCTAAAGCAAATTATGAGGTTTAGAAGGGGTAAAAGTGACCCGAACAGCTGCTGCGCAAAAAGTGCAGCAGTGAAAATAAGGTATTTTATGAACTTAACACTAAATGTTGTTATGGATGAGATGGGTATAGGGAATGAAAGCTTAGTACTTGTGTGCATCATTGCCTAAGCTAGTTTACGTGAATATGTTTATGGACAGTTTGACTTTTAGGAGTCAAACTAACCCAAACTCAAACCTAGATGAAATGGTGTGAATAACTCATGAGATATGTTAGTTATTGGACGTGATGACTAACTTGATTAATCTTATGAGTAAAGTGAAGGTTGATCTTGTCAAGCTAGGTGCAAGCTTGGAAAGAATGAATCAACAAGCAAACGGGTCAAGCGAATACAAGCCTTAAGTGCAAGGAAATGAAGGTGAAATACAAGTAAGTTTACTTACATTATTAGACTATGAGCATGGGTTAAGTGTTGTATACTTTGGTCTTTAAACTTTGATGTGAGACAAAGGTATAGCCCCAAGGGGTGAAACCTACTAAACGGGTAGATCATACGAATTCTTGTCAAAACAGGATTGATGGTAATAAAGGAATTAAAGTGTGTTGATCAATTGATGGAAATAATCAATTGGGTGAATAAATAAAACTAAGTGGTAAGCAAGAGTCTAAACTCAAGATTTTTGATAAAAATCACTCGAATAAGGAAATTATGCAAAATGTAAATGGGTCAAGTGGGATTGCCATTTCCCCATAGCTAAAGGTTGGAATGTCAAAGTGTTATAAACCATGAGCCTTAATGGGTCAAATGGTGATCTTTCTTATCAATCGAACCCGACATTCAAAGCCGGTATTCTAAGCTTTAGTAAACTCGTGACTAACGGGACCAATGGTAAATATATCACCATTGAGTCTCGAGAGACTAATGTGGTCAATCTAGAATATATGCAGGAGAATACTTGGAAATTGGGCACTTGATGCCTAAGTAATCACAATGGATGCAAGGTATGGGTCAACGCCACCCGGTAAGTCCGTAGGTAGATAAGAGCCTTTAGGCAAAGTGAATTCAATTGCAAACACAAACCATATGAGGTGTGAAGGCCAATTCGGTAAGTATTATTCTAGCTAAGCTTAATGCGCGCCTTGGCGCCAAGTATGGCTAAAGCCATAGTTAAATTATGGGTTTGTAATAAAACTAAGTCCGTGAGGGCTTAGAAGCATTCAAATAAGTTATTAAGTCGAAAATAATTGATTTGAATCAAGTAGTGTCGTCATGGATGGCTAAATTGAATGATTTACTAAAGGTTAAAACTAAAAACCGGGTCATAGTGAAACAATCCGGATAATGTTTTTAGTTAAACAAGCGTCTAACGAGTTGACAAAATGACCCTTATGCTTTTGTGTGGTCAAATAGAATTTTGTATAACCCATGACCTTAACGGGTCGATTTGGGTAAAATCGACATAAACGTTTAAATCTGAGAACTGGGTCATAATGAGACAAACCGGACTGTGTTTTCAGTTAAATAAGTGCCCAATGGATGACAATATAATTCTTATGTTTTTAGAATCGTCAAAAAGTGTTTTGGCCCAGTGAACGACCGTTCACCTGGAGTGAATGGTCGTTCAGGCATTCTGAGTAGATTTGGATGAAAAATGACACAAGCCTTTGAACACCCAAAAAGGGAGACTTGATGGTCGTAACCCACGGCGGGTCATCTTCTAAACCTGTTTGTTTGGTCGTTTGACCATACTGGTTCCGTTTGACACATATTAGCATATTAACTAATCTAAATGCATTATTATCAATCTCACTAACCATTCTTTGTGTAATGGTGCTAGGTATACATTCGTTGGATGTCCCGGAGCAATGATCAAGTCACGAGAGAACCGAGCACACCCGAACACCTAAAAAGCTTCCGCAATAGACCGTCCCGTTTAAAACACAAACTGTAATACAAGTTTTAGTAGATAAAAATATAAAAACAAAAATTGGTGGGATTCATTGAGTTATGTTTTTTTGTAGTTACCAAAGTTTTAATCGGGAGTGATTTTAGTTAAGGCCTAAACTCGGAAGTTTAAATGACAAATCTCAGGTTTACGGGTTAGGGTCCTATAGTGTTCACTAGCGATTCAATGAGCCATTTGTAGAGCGACAAATAAACCATTTTTCGGGCATGCATGTAACAAAATGCTTGTTTGGGAAAATTCCATATGCCATATACTTGCAACAATGTTGGGACATAACTTCTATACATGAATAGTTAATCATTAATTTGATCTTACCAGAGCATTTAAAATCGCGATAATCACTTGTTGATAAGTGCAGATCGTTAAGAGAGTCAACATCGTAGATGAATCGATTATAGTTAAATAACATATCACGATTTTAGATAAAATGTGAGCATGCTCACAGTAATGATTGTTTGATAAGACTTTCAAGCATGTCTTCTTTGAATAATAACTCAAAAGGTGTTTCGATTTCGGGATTTTGAGGAGTTGAACTGAATTTTGATTAAAATTTTCTCATTTTAGTCTATTTATTTTTATATCATTTAGGATGTTATCCGGTCAGACTATTTGTCTAGTGGACCGATAAGGAGATTTTTTTTTTACGTTTAGGGTATGTTTGGCAAAACTAGCTGGAGGCTGGTAGCTGGAAGCTGGAAGCTTTTTAAATATATTTTGGTGTTTGGCAGAATAGCTGGAGCTTTTAATAAAATGTATAAAATGACCAAAATAAGCATAATTAAAAGCTTGTAAAGAAAGTTTTTATTTTATTTTTAAAATAGAATGGGTAGTTGTGTCATTTACTAGTTAAAAGCTTGTAGCTAGTAGAGTTTTTTCTTAAAAGCTAGTACTAGTGGCTTTTCACTATAGAGCTTTTTCTCTAACCTAAAAGCTTCCAGCTCCTTTAACCAAACAAGGCTTTTTATTGAGTAGGAGCTTTTTCTTAAAAGCTTAAAGCTTGAAGCTCCTAAAAACTCTTAAAAGCTCATTGCCAAACATACCCTTAGTCTGATACCAAAAACATTTGTAATTGCAAGTAAGTCACCTGAAAAAATATACAAAACAAATCTAACGATATTTAAGTTGTTTCATATACTCAAAAAGACTTTTAAATATTTAATAAATACTTCTTATTTAAATTTATCTATATTATGCTTTATTTAATAAACGACGATACTTTTAAAAAATATATATGAATAAAGTATATGGGATCACAACTCATAAGAAGTAATAGTGCCTTTTAGTTGGTTTTGCCATCATTCAAATAGCCAAATGATGCATCTCGTAAAAAGAATTAACATAAATTCAAGTGGCAATCATCACCAATGTTGGTTAAGTACTATATAAAGTAATACCCAATTGACATATAACTCTAAAAATTATCCAACCAATTAGAAAAAGAATAAAAGTTTTAAATAGTTATTTTTTATTTTGTAGAGTCAGTTATACCCAAAAACACTATTAACAAATTATTCTGTTTATTTCTATTTTCTATATTTCCGTAGTTCATTTTACGTTTCCTTGATCTATAAGTACATGTGTAGTGAGCTCGATGAGGGGGTGCAAGCCACCCCATGACGCCCGGGAACTCCCCAGGCGCTATGGGGCAAAAATGGCTTTGTTCATGAGTTGTATAACGGTTGAGCCCTTCTCCCTTTTCAAAAAATAATGTTGTTCAACAACTAGTTTATTTTATTTATTTTATTTCTTTTAATTAAATCCTTACATATATAACCTTCCTCAATTTTTTACACCATTCTCACTGCTACCAACTATATACACTCAATTTTTTATAAAAACTCGAGATTTTTTTTAGTATCGTAATTTTGTTTTTAGTATTTGTAATTTCTTTTAATTTAAATGTAACGTTTTTTATTTAATGAAATGTTGTTTAATTTTTAAATTTGTATATTTAAATAAAAACAATAATTAATCAATGATTGGTGGGGCTTTATAGGGGCTTTATCAACTACATACATTTTTTATGTAAAGCTTCACATTTCACTTTATTAATATTTTATGTCGGTGCAAAGATATATGATCACCTAATGACCCTGGTACTATTAGCCAACTATGGAGGTAGATTCAGCAACATTTGTTAAGAGGTACAAGGTTTGTCAACTACATGGCAACCTCATACATGCTCCAGCCATGGAGCTCCCTACCCATTAAAAACCTGTGCCCTCGATTTATCAAGAAAATAACCACTCCCTTGAGGGGAAAATGTTTCATTTTAGTAGCAACATAATTGCTCACCAAATGGGCAGAAGAAGTTTCACTACGCCGAGACAACTTTCCTTCAAGCTGAGCCAATCCACTTGTAGCTTTCTCAAGCGCTACTGAAGTCTAGGCGTACTCCTCGAGATGATGGGTATCAAATACTACCTTGGCCACTGCACCTAGCCTGGCATGAACCCATCTCAGATCAAACCCAAATCAACATTCCATATCTCGAACTTCCTTCTGAATGTCTTCAAAGACTTCAGCTGGTACCTCCCCAGTTACATAAGCAAAAAAGTTCGCAGTTCTCTTTGGGGTTGGAAAAAGTTTAAGGGGAAGCTGCCCATCCGTTATAGTTGCTTCAGAAAGAGAAATTGGAAGGTTGAGCGATCATCGAACAGTAAAATTCACGACTTGAATTCATGTCCTGTCATAAATTCCTCCTGATTTATTAGAACTAAAAGAATTCAATTTAAGCATCTCATTACTTTAGTTGAAAGTCCATTTGAATTGGAATCTGTTCATCCACTATGACTCGCTAAGCATCCATGGCTGAATGGTTAAAGCACCAAACTCATTATTGGCGAATTCGTAGGTTCAATTCCTACTTAATAGAAAGATAGAAGGGCAGCTACAGACTCCATTCCTTATTGCTTCGTTTGATATCCTACCCTACTTCGCTATATCATTTATACCAAAAGACCTGGCCATTCCCAACTAAGAAGGGATGAACCTACTTCCAGAGACTACCCGCCTTAAACCCCGTCCCCTAAAGTTGACTGCTTATGTAACTACAGTGCTATAAAAAAAGAAAAATGGCAGGAGACCACATACCAAAAAAGAAAAAGCTAGCGATAAGCTACTTACTAGCTTAGACCTTTGCGTTTCAATATCAACAATTAGAAGAGTACGAAGTGAGCCACAAACCATATTTCTAATTATGCTCGTTCCATTTGACTGCTAATCACAAATGACATGGGAACTTGATGAGTCGATCCATCTACACGTCTTGCTTTTACTGCTATACCAAGAGTTACTCCATGTATTGCTTCACGTAAAACAGATAGTGGATTTGTTTCTGTCTTTTGTTGAATCTTTTTCATGGCTCGATAGATAATTTGATAAGCCAATGATTTTTTTTCGTGTTTCAGAACACGGTTAACCAGCATGTTAACTAATTGATTACGATAAATTGGATCGAATTTCCCAGTTTTTTCTTTTGCAGTACCTCGATGTGACATGAGCGTGAAAGGGGTTCAAAAATCAGTTTTTTATATATAAACCCCCCATAAAGCCCTCTACTACACATGGTTAAAGATAAAATATTTTCTAACACATATATATATGTTTTGTCATAAAATAACAAGAGTGTTAGCAATGTAAACCAATATTGCATGGGTGTAAGCAATCGAGCTCAAACATGTCTAAACTTGATGTATCCCAACGTGAGGAGGCTCATGGGCCGTGGGCGCTAACGGGGCTTTACCTTGTTTTAGTGTTAGGTTTGCAGGCTTTGGTCGCGAGCGATCGGACGAACACCACAACCGGATCAAGTGATCGGGAACACGAGCAATCGATGGCTTACGCCGGTGCTCACCCAGCCACAAAGTCTCCTTAAGTTTACTCATCAGAGACAACAATTGTCAAAATATCCTTTTTGTAACCGCATATATGGAGCAAAATAGTAATTCCGAATAAACATGAAGAAGGTACAAAGGCCATTTCCAATAGGCATATAAGAAAAATAAAAACATCAAAGATAGTGGTGTAAACTAAGAGGGTGTTTGGGATTGAGTGTGGAAATATAAAAGTGTTTTTGGTCAAAAGTGTTTATTGGCTTATGACTTTTTGAAAATGAGTTTTAAAAAAAGTGTTTGGTTAGCTTTTGGGATGAGAAACGTGAAAAAGTCAATAGATTATTATTTTTTTTAAGTGTTTCGCTTAACTTATTATGAATATTAGTTGTATGGGTGGTAGATTTGTAATTTTTTTTCCAAAATCCAAAAGCTAAAAGGCAGGATTTCTAACTTTTTAATAACAGTTTTTCCACCCTTAAAAGCTAAAAAGCAAAAGTGAAAACAAAAAGTGTTTTTTGGGTTACACAAACAACTTATTGACTTATTGGCTTTTTCAAAAAGCCAATAAGTAAATAAGTTTGTTTTGAAACTCAATCCCAAAACACCCTTTAAGTTAAGCCTAAGCATGTCTGAGCTTAAGCTCGATTTTTTTAATATATAAAAGTGGTATCAAACTTTATCTATATAGCTTGAGCCCGCCTTGTGAGTAACTCTTCACAAGCTCGATGTTAAATCAAATTTGTTTATTAAGTAATCACCGTTATAACATCGAGTAGAGGTGCACAAAACCTGGTTTTTTGAATACCTGGGTAGGGTATAACCGGTTTTTACGAAATAACCAGGTCGGGTTCGGGTAGAGTATTTTTTGTGAAAAGCCATACCCTATATACCAAGTTCAGGTTGGGTTCGGGTTTTCAATACCCGGTTTCGGGTATACCCATTTTCGGGTACTAGATACCTATTTTCAAGTAAGCGTGTGAATTTCCGACACGATCCGAAAACACGACCCGAACCTAACACAAAATTAGCAGGTTTAGGTTTAGTCTAAATGGGTTCGGGTCAACTCGGGCGGGTTGGCGGGTTGACCCGTTTAACCTATTTATACTATATATTGTTTTTTTACAATATGTTTTATGTTATAAATTAAATGGTTAGGTATTTTATGCTACACTTATAACTTAAAATAGAAATTGGTATGAGATTTTATAAATAAAACATAAATGTTTAATATATATTTGTGTTTTTTGTAGTAAAATTTTAATTTCAATACATTAGTTTGCGAAAAAAAAATAAAAAAATCAGGTTTAAAACGGGTCGGGTTCGGGTCAACCCAAGAATATTCAGGTCGGGTTCGGGTTCATATGTATGTCATAATTTTCGGGTTCGGGTTCAGGTAAAAATTTCGGGTTCGGGTTGGACCCACCAACTTGCGAACCCGACCCGTTAAGCACCCCTAAGTACAAGTGATAAAAAAACATAGATAGTTAAGTCTTCGTTGATAATGGAGTAATTCATCGTCTTTATTTAACGCCTTCGTTTGATAATAAATACCCGGGTTTTTAAAATACCCTACGGGTAGGGTCAGGTTCGGGTATTAAATAACCGGGTTTTAAAATACCCCGGGTTTTAAAATACCCGGATTAAGGTATTTTTTTCAGGTTCGGGTTCGAGTTGGGGTATTTTGTACACCTCTAACATCGAGCTTGTTTGGCTCACCTTAATTTAAACTTTTAAGTAGCCAATCTAGATTAACTAGTAAACAAATTAAACTTTTAAATAGTCAATCAAGATTAACTAGTAAACAAATTAACACATATGCAACGGTAAATTAAATTAAATTTTCTTTTTAACGGCAATAAACTAAGGTCGGTGGACGTGTAGGTGACCAGGCACGAGCCTCCGATGTGGCTATAAAGTAATCCGGTTACTTGATCCTGATGTGGCTAGGGGTGAGCACCGGTCAATCAAAAGTCACCTTTCTCCCGTTATCCCACGCAACCACCATCACTTGTGCTTGTGCCAGGGTTGTTCCCGTGGGGCTGTTATGGCTGGGGTGAGCACGAGCACTGAAACCTCTTTTGCGCTATGCTACTCGTGCGTCCACACAAACGGCCTAAAGTATTTTAATGGTTCGTAGTTTCCAAGCCTGACAACTCATGCGTCAACTTTAAGCTTTATTTTTTTATGTTTTGATGTATTTTTATTTATGTTTAATATTAATAAATTATGTTTTATGTTTTTGTTTATGTTATTTATTTAATTTTGTTTTTATTTATTTTAAAACACACGTTTTAAATAAAAAAATAATCAAAATGTGGTTTGAGAACGGTTATAATTAAAAAATTGAATTATACTAATTTAAAATTAAATAATAAACGGTTACCAGCCCATTAGAAAGAACCAGAAATAATTCACGGAAACTTACAAGCAAGGGTGACGACAGTGTTACCGTGCTGTTAGTGGGTTACCCTTTATAAAATCTGATAGCGTCCCGTCACCCTAATGTTTACGAACTTCAAAATTGGAGGGATAAAAATAATAATATGAGGTGGCTGGGCCCACATGCTGTCGCTATATGCAAGGATGGGTCCCATGAAGACATTGATTTAATCGATAATGTTAGGTCCACGTTGGAGTACAACAAAAGGCAGTACTTGTGCAGAACGCACACGGCGCATTTTAGACGAAACCATACATTAACGTAATGCCGTGTGGTTTTTCGCGTACCACTGTTATTATTTATTTTTATTTATTAAGAGGAAAGATCAAATAGATATAGTTTTTTTGTAATAACTGTGAGAATTAAAGCGGTAAAGAAAATTATTTTTTTTTTAGAATTTTTTTTTCCCATGTGCTTAAACATTCTTTTAAAATGAATAATACAAAAAAAAATAAAAAAAAAAGATTTTTTTAATGTAATTACGTCATTAAGGTAAATACATTAGTTTACACTAGAGTAATTATGTAATTACTCTACACGTAATTACTCTACACCAAATTTTTTTTTTTTTTAGTTTTCAATACTAATAATACATGTTTAACAATATGGGGAAAAATAAAATTTTTAAAAAAATTAAAAAAAATACTCTCCTTTTATTCTCACAGTTCTTACCAAAAAAGCTATTTGTACCGGATCTTTCCCCTATTTATTAATACCGATAATACATGATAAAACTGTCTTTTTATAACATGTATTATGTACTCTAAAAATATACGTAAATCGGTAAATCAGTAAATCGGAACTCTTAGTTTTTTTTTTGCAAGATTAAAATGATGATACTAGTTTTAGTAAACTATAGGCAGCTAGGCCCTGGGGCGATTTAGCATGTGCCCGGGTGCCCGTGCTACCCATCAATTTTAATGGCGAAGTGCCTAATTAGAGCAATTTTTTTAATCTTCGTTTTATGTATATGAAGGGAGGGGGAAGGGAGACAGAGTTAAGCATTTAATTTTGTTTTTTATTCAATCATCTCACATCGAGGGGTTTGTCTGTCGATTGAGTTTATCGCTGAAGCACACCTTCCAAAAAAAAAAAAAGAACGGCAGAAAGCATGAACTGTATTTGTGGACTTTTAATACTTGGCATATATAACGAGAGTTAAAAGAGTAGAGAGGTGATTACATGATTATAAGTTGTATCAATCGCAAGGTAAAATAGGTATAATTGTTCTCGCAAATTTCAGATTTTATTTTGAATAACAAATGGAGTAGTTGGGCCAAGTACATCATCTCAAAGAAGAAATAGCCACCCGGTTTGAAATATTCTTAATTATTCTTTATTAAAAGGCTATGTGGCGTGGAATGTGCTCTATCTTATTTGCCATGTTAAATGAGGCTTCATTCTCTCGTTCTAATAATACTTAGAAAATAAAACAAACTCACCTCAGTTATTACTCAATCATTTTATTTGTTTTTTATTTTGTTTTTTTTATTTAAATTGAACAAAAATAAACTTAAACTTATAATAAAAATACTAAATATTTCAATATAATAAATATTAGTGTCGACGATAACTTCCCAAAGTTATAACTTAGTAATTAAACGACCTTCCCGTTAACTCATGCATATTTGGCTCAAGATTCTTTAACAACAATCTCATCATTTTGATTATTTCTCAGTTTTCCATCATTTGGGGAAATCTTTTAAGCACTGGCGATATAATCTCCCACTTTAACGATATTTGATCCCTTGTACGTGCAGTTGCATAACTCACTTCCTAGTCAAAATTTCCTTTAACCAAATCCCAAAATTCAGTACTTAAATCCGTGCATTGTAAACAAACCTAGAGTTCGTGATGTCTAGAAGCACGACGATCAATATTAACTCTTCATCTTTGGTTCAAAGAGGAACGCGTGGAGGCATTTTTTCAATATGCCAAGTGGAGAGTTGTAGTTTATATAGTTGGTAAAATATAGATTTAAAAAAAAATAAGAGGAAGAAGGGGACAACTGTGTGTTAAAAAGGTGCGAAATGAATGACTTATAAAAATAGGTTTAATATTCTTTTTTTTTAAGTTACCCTTTGAAAATGGTAATATTATATTGTCAAGTTCGGGCCTCGGCTCGGATTTGAAACCGAGCCAAGCTTGGCCAGCTAGACCGAGTCAAGCTGGACCTACTTTCTAACCGATTCGAGCCGGTTCGGCTCAGTTTCAAACCGCACCATATTGAGCGAGCTTTTTTTCGAGCTAAACCCGAGCAAGCTCCGAGCAAACGAGCCTTTTGAACGACGCTACCCACCATCAGACATGTCAGTCATCGTTACTTTGTTGGTAGGCCTTCAATAACGCCCCAATTGGCGTCGAGGACATAGGGGCACTATTGATAAATTAAAATGAGTTGAGGTGGAGAGGACGCCACCCCTACACCGTTCGGCCTAAATAAAGAATTAATAGAAAAGTAAATTATGATAACATGAAACCTAAATATGTGAGTCACCTTAAGCTTACTGGTTTTTTCGCAATGTTTAATTATCAGTTTTTGTTTTTAAAGGCTTAGTTCAGTGAAAATCCTTGTACAATCTAATCTAGAGGTTTCAAGTTTATATCCCTGCCCTCACACTGGTGTTCTTCTTGCCTAAGTTCAAACCGTCACGGAGAATTTTTTTTGTAGTGTGCATGGATCGAACATCTGACCTACCCCCATGATGGGAAACCCTAAGAGAAAACTCACGATATCTCAAATCACCTGGGCTAGAGATCATTGGCAAATGGTATGTGGGGTGAAAGCTATTTTAAAAAATAGTTTTATGAAAGTTATTTTTTAAAATAATATAAAATTTATATTTCATATTTCATATCGTGTGTAGTGGGGTGAAATTTGAAGCACATCACCTTGTACTTTTTGATAAGTGGCATGTGATTTCAACTAAGGGTTTGAAAGGGCTTAAATTAACAACAGGATGTAGTGGTATGGTGTGAGTGTGTATATATTATAGGATTCATACACCATGTGACATCATATTTGGAGGTGTAGGGTATGTGATAGCTTCTTATTGGTGTGTGATGTGATCGGGGTGTATGAATCCTAATTATAGGGTGTATGATTTCTAAATACCATAAAAATATTAAGTTTGAAGTAAAAAGAAAAAAAGGAAGTGGTGTGGTGGCAGCAAATGATTGAACAAGGCAAAGAAAGCATGGCGTGAAATATTTCA
>JAUTDX010005605.1:0-34481 GCA_030844895.1 Ambrosia x helenae
TTTTCCTAAAAATTATAAGAACCAATTATTTGCTGACATGTGGCTTGCTCCAAAAATATGATTAAGGCTATATTCGTCTTTTTGCACCCCGTTTTTCTAAAAAAGATCCCTTAATTTCCTGCACAGGTTTTAGTGTAACCAACTCCTACTTTCATGGAAATTTATGTCTATCTGAAATCTCATTTACTTACTTCTTCAATCACTCATTGTATCTGTAATCAACAAGGACGTTTAAAGTGAACTATTGTTCGGTAATTAACAATGGAAGCGGATTCGCCCACGATAATGGAATCATCAGAAGATAAAATCAATTTTTGTTCATCATCAATATTGAGATTTAGATTGTGTTAGTTTTTAATAGAGTTACATTATGTTGTTAACAATCAATGGAATTACCATATAGTGGTTTTTGATTTTATCAAATACAACATCCTCGTTTTGAAAAACTTGACTGTTAGTAAATATACCCACATAGTCAAGAAATTCGGTCGTGTTGATTTTTAGTTTATTTATAATGTTTATACTATGTTGATGTTTAGCGTAGATCCAGTATGTTGTTCATAATCAATTAACCCATTTATTCGTAAAAAAAATAGAATGTGTTTGATATTAGTTACTATAAAGTTTTCGATTGTGTTGATGTTAGCAAATTCAAGTGTGTTGTTCTTAATCTAGTCTCTCATTTGTATCCATGATATGGTGTTGGTATTGTGCGAAAATCAACCTCCATGTTCTAAAAAATGTGATTGTTGATAAACAATCAACCCATATTGTCAAGTAATTCGAATGTGCTAACATACTGTGTTGCTTTGAATAAAAAAAAACACCTCCTTTTTAATATGGATGTCGTTAAGTCAACATGAAACATATGTGCTGTTGTCAAACAATACCATGTTGGTTTTCAATTTAGGTGGTGATTGTTGGAATAAATATACGTTATATCTTGTATATTTATCGATGTAGCCATTATAATGATTTATATTATGTTTGATCAATTGCTAAATACTCTAAGCCCATAACTGACTAGTCTTTGATGGACGAACTTATCATTAGTTGGGCCTGACTAGAGTGTCCCCTGGGTATGCATAAATAGGAAGAGATTACTAGGGTTGAGGGATGATGAACATAATCATAACACCTCTTAGAATTCGTCACTAACCCTCTCTCCCATAACGATTCTGCAAATGATCATTAGCCATCATAACTGCATACCCTAAAGGGAACTCGATCAGACTGACAGTTATGTCGACCTCAACGCTTTCAGCATCAGTAGCAGGTCTCACGAATCTCTCAGGTATATTCTCATGTGTTTTCCATTACTTACTAACAAAATTGACGCAACATGTGGTATCAGAGCAATGTTGCTCATGATCGATTTTGTTAGTTCCATTAGTTTCAGAATCAAATCGGAAAACGAATTATGAAACCTGATAATCAGATTAAAAAGGCTTTCGGCTGAAAACCCTAACAGCCGTATTATGAAACGATGTTTTATTTAAAATCTATTAACATTCGAGGATTATGATTCCTGTTAAGGTGTTTTTTTATGATAATGTTCTTAGTTTCGGTTTAGGTGTTCTTAGAATGCATGATGAAAACCGAAATTTTGATTATGTTTTGCTTAAGAATTAGGATTGATTGTTGTATGCTAAAATTTAGGATAAAGATTTATCCCCTAAGATATGGCAACAACCTAAAGAATCCTAATTAAAATTAAGAGATAATATCGGTTCCTAAATTAGCTCAACAGAAACTTGCTCACAAATGAACAGAGAGTTCGACCTCATCAAGAGAGTTCGACCTCATAAAGGGAGTTCGACCTCATCAAGAGAGTTCGACCTCATAAAGGGAGTTCGACCTCATCAAGAGAGTTCGACCTCATAAAGGGAGTTCGACCTCATCAAGAGAGTTCGACCTCACAAGAGAGTTCGACCTCATCAAGAGAGTTCGATCTCATAAAGAGAGTTCGACCTCACAAGAGAGTTCGACCTCATTAGCCTGAGTTCGACCATAAAGAGTGTTCGACCAAGTTTTCTGCTTCCGAGCATTAAGTTATTTACGAACCATTATGTCATTAGCGAAAACCCACTTATTTTTCAGCAAATGCGAACCCATTAATGCGAACCCACTTATTGGCACCCGAACCCTCGCAGGGGCCATGCCCCCCGCACCCCAGAGAAGATTCCATGGGTTTCAATATGCCCTAACGAGAGGTTTATCGTTAACTAATGAAACTATTTTGATAAAACCTAACGTATCAGTTTTATCATAACCTAGAATTTGCTTAACTTGCAATAACATTTGAGGTGTCACTTTTGCCCAAAGGTGATGTGTCACATTAGGTGGTTATATAGATCTCGTTAAGCATTGTAGCTCGTTCACATAAGTGCCATAAGTTTTCACTTCTGCCCAAAGGTGATGTATAACAGATTATGTTAGTGAACTGAGCGTATTGCATTAGGACTTTGAATGTTTCACTTCTGCCCAAAGGTGATGGGTTACATTCACTGTCGGCAAATTTAATACTTAAATAAATAGCGTATAGCCAAAGCTAGAGCATTGTATTTAAGTAGCTTATGTTTTGGTGTTATGAATAGTTATCACAGCATCATTAGTATAATGGTCTTCGTCCTACCTACCTTAGATAATTAGTTGCCCCTTAGATCACTATAAGTTCTTCTCTAATGTTGTATCTTACTATTCTCATCTTTTCCACTATTAGCTCCCAACTGCGGCATCGCTACCTTAACTGGTGATAACTATGCTGCCTGGAAAGATTCGCTTATGTTAACTTTGGCATTACTGAATTTCGATTACGCACTGAGAGAGGATGCTCCTTCCGTACTCACTAACGAAAGCACCGCTGCTGATAAACTGGTGCATGAGAAATGGGAGAGATGCAACCGTATGTGTCTCATGTTCATTAAGAATTCCATCAGCATACCTATTAGAGGATCTATTCCAGATTCCAAGAGAGTTCGACCTCATCAAGAGAGTTCGATCTCATAAAGAGAGTTCGACCTCACAAGAGAGTTCGACCTCATTAGCCTGAGTTCGACCATAAAGAGTGTTCGACCAAGTTTTCTGCTTCCGAGCATTAAGTTATTTACGAACCATTATGTCATTAGCGAAAACCCACTTATTTTTCAGCAAATGCGAACCCATTAATGCGAACACACTTATTGGCACCCAAACCCTCGCAGGGGGCCATGCTCCCCGCACCCCAGAGAAGATTCCGTGGGTTTCAATATGCACTAACGAGAGGTTTATCGTTAACTAATGAAACTATTTGATAAAACCTAACGTATCAGTTTATCATAACTTAGAATTTGCTTAACTTGCAATAACATTTGAGGTGTCACTTCTGCCCATTCCATCAGCATACCTATTGTGGAGGATCAGTTCAAAGGAACCTCAAAGCGCATGCTTCCACTCTTATTCTGAAACTTGTGACGACTAACTATGACGGGAGAAGCGGTATTCGTGAGCATATTATGTCCATGAACGATATGACCCATAAGCTTAAGGGTTTAGAAATGGAGATTAGTGACGGCTTTCTGGTGCATTTCATCATGACTTCTCTACCCTCTGCTTATGATGCTTTCAAGATCAACTACAACACACAGAAAGAAAAGTGGACAATGCAGGAGTTGAGTGCTATGTGCGTGCAAGAGGAAGAGCGGATGCAGCTGGAGAAACCTGAAGTTGCTTACCTTACCACCGCTAATCCAAAGAAGAGGAAGAGACAATCTAACAAGAATCATAATGTTAAAAACCAGAGGAATGAAGCAAGTGCCTCATCTAGCCATAAGAACTCCAAAGGTAAGTTCCTCTGCAAGTTCTGTAAGAAAGAAGGACATAAGCAGAAGGACTGCCATGACTTTAAGGAGTAACTAACTAAGAAAGGTAATCATCTACTTATGATACTTGAGTCCTTTAACTTAAATGTTCCATCTAATACCTGGTGGTTTGACTCTGGTTCTATGGTCCATGTGACCAATTCTCCTCAGGGATTCCGTACGATCCAGAAGCTGGCAAGAAACCAAAGAACACTTAATGTTGGGAATGGAAAGTCACTTATTGTCGAAGCCGTGGGAACATTAGAATTAAAATTCAAAACTGGTTTATGTATTGTTCTTTATGATACCTTATATATTCCTGAGATCACTCGGAATCTTGTATCTGGACCTAAGTTAGACATGGATGGTTTTGACGTTTCTCACGGTCATGGCAAACTTACGATTACTTATGATTCCCAAGTGTATGGTCATGGTTTTCTGGATGGTGGTCTCTATAAGTTAGAACTAGATGATGTTTTTTCCAAGTCTTTGTTATCATATAATGTTAATGAATTACTAACAAATAAGAAACGCAAGAGAGACTTAGAAACTTCATGCATGTTGTGGCATCAACGTTTAGGCCACATATCACGAGAAAGGTTAACCAGACTCGTGAAGGATGGGGTATTACCCTCTCTTGATTTCGATGACTTTGGAACATGTGTTAAATGCCTTAAGGGCAAGATGACGTCGGAAAATAAGAAAGGTGCCACTAGGAGCTCTAATTTATTAGAACTCATTCATACTGACATTAGTGGCCCTTATAACGTTGCTGGCATAACTGGACATACTTCATTTATCACTTTTATTGATGATTATTCCCGTTATATGCACTTGTATCTCATTAAGGAAAAGTCTGAATCACTAACAACTTTTAAAGATTATAAGGCTGAAGTTGAAAAGCAATTAAATCATCAGATAAAAGTTGTTAGATCAGACAGAGGAGGTGAATATTATGGCAGACACACTGATGTGGGTCAAGCCCCTGGCCCATTTTATGAGTTTTGTAAGAGCCAGGGGATTGTGAACCAATACACCATGCCTGGTACTCCTCAGCAGAATGGTGTAGCTGAGCGAAGAAACAGAACCCTTATGGACATGGTGCGCAGTATGTTAGCCAACTCAGGTTTACCTTTGTTTCTCTGGACTGAGGCTTTAAAAGCAGCCGTTCATATACTCAATAGAGTTCCTACGAAATCTGTCCCCAAAACTCCTTACGAACTTTGGACAGGTAGGAAATCGAGTGTTAGATATATGAAAGTATGGGGCTGTCTTGCCGAAGCTAAGTTATATAACCCTTTCTTACGTAAACTTGACATGAAGACCGTCAGTTGTTTATTTATCGGGTATCCCGAGAACTCTAAGGGTTATAGATTCTATTGTCCTTCCCATGTCACTCGTATTGTGGAAACTAAGCGTGCAGCATTTCTAGAGGATTTCAAGGTCAGTGGGAGTAATGTAAATCCTTATGAAGAATTGCAAGAAATACAAGATGCGGGGGAGACAGATTTGTCGCTTACAACAACTCCTATAATTCCTCTTGTACCCAATGCCAATTTTATCTCTAACGTCACTGCACCAACACCTCCGCTGCCAGATCTTCACGAACCAGCTAATGAAGACCCATCAGACACTCATCACCATAACAATGCTGAACCTGAAAACCCGCTTCGAAGGTCATCAAGGTCTAGACGACCTACTAATTTTGATGATTACGTTACCTTCCTTACTGAAGCAGGTGTGGATACTGGAAAGCTTACCGATCCTAACTCTTATAAAGAAGCCATTAGCAGTGATCAGTCTTCTGAATGGACTAAAGCCATGATTGACGAGCTTGAATCCATGAAGAAAAACGACGTATGGGATTTGGTTGAATTACCTAGCGGTGCAAAAGCCGTAGGATGTAAATGGGTGTTCAAAACAAAACTAGATCCGAATGGTAACGTTGAACGATATAAAGCAAGATTGGTTGCGAAAGGCTACACTCAGAAAGAAGGAATTGATTATCAAGAGACGTTTTCACCTGTCTCTCAAAAAGATTCCTTAAGGATCGTTATGGCCCTCGTAGCTCATTTTGATTTAGAGTTACATCAGATGGACATTAAGACTGCTTTCCTTAATGGTGACTTGGACGAAGAAGTGTTCATGAAGCAACCTGAAGGCTTTAAACCTGAAGGTCAAGAACATCTAGCCTGCAAGTTAAAGAAATCCATATACGGTTTAAAACAGGCCTCACGTCAGTGGTACTTAAAGTTTGATGAAGTCGTTAAGAGTAATGGTTTCATGAAGAATCAAGTTGATCAATGCACCTACCTTAAGATGAGTGGGAGTAATTTTACTATTCTTGTCCTTTACGTTGATGATATCTTACTGGCAAGTAATAGCTTAGATATGTTGCATGAGTCGAAGCGATTACTTTCGTCTAATTTCGACATGAAGGATCGCGGAGAAGCCTCTTACGTCATTGGCATCGAAATACACCGAGACAGACGCAATGGGATTTTAGGTTTGTTCCAAAGGGCCTACATTGATCGTGTTCTCACACATTATAACATGCAACATTGTAAACCTACTCCAGCTC
This sequence comes from Ambrosia x helenae, assembly GCA_030844895.1. NCBI lineage: Eukaryota > Viridiplantae > Streptophyta > Magnoliopsida > Asterales > Asteraceae > Ambrosia > Ambrosia x helenae. The sequence continues at coordinate 6,421 of JAUTDX010005605.1, forward strand.
CGGTATCTAAGGGAGATGTCTTCGGTTTATTCCAATGTCCGAAAACAGATGTGGAGAAAGAACAGATGAGAATGATACCTTATGCCTCAGTAGTCGGTAGTCTTGCTTATGCTCAAGTCTGTACGCGTCCAGATATCGCTTATATCACTGGAATGCTAGGCCGTTACTTGAATAATCCTGGCCATGATCATTGGAAGGCAGCTAAGAAGGTGTTAAGATATCTGCAAGAGACTAAAGACTATAAACTGACCTACAGAAGAAGTGATAATTTAGAAGTGGTAGGATACTCTGACTCTGACTTTGCTAAATGCAAAGATGATAACAAATCCACTTCGGGGTATATCTTTATGTTAGCAGGTGGACCCATTTCATGGAAGAGTCATAAACAGAGACTTACGGCAACATCCACAATGATGCCAGAATACATAGTTGTGTATAACGCTACCTGTCATGGAATGTTGATTAGGAATCTCATTATTGGACTCAAAATTGTCAATTCCATAACTAGACCATTGAAGCTTTACTATGATAACTCAGCCGCCGTTAGTTTCTCGAACAGTAACAGTTCGACTGGCGCTGGTCATTTCTTAGATACGAAGTATTTGTTCGTACGTGAACGAGTTGAGGAAAACAGTCTTTGTGTCGAACACATAAGTACTAATGATATGCTTGCGGATCCGATGACTAAAGGTCTCCCACCTAAGGTATTCGAAGATAACATTTCGAAGATGGGACTAATGACCTTACTTAGAAGCATATGTACTTATTTGACCACTTATGTTTACTTATGACTTATGTTTTATGAATAATGACTTACGTTTAATGAAATTTCCTCATTATGATTTGTTTGTCTATTAGTATGTTAAGCTAGCATAATGACATAAAGACAATAATGCAACAAATCAACTAAGGGCATAATGATAATTGATCCTAATGTTAAGTTTTAGATTTGGATTGTAGTATGATTAATGGGGGTCCTAAGTCGAATAAAGACTTAACGGCTGTATTTCTCTGCTACAGTTTGGGTTTAGAACTAAAAATGAGTATTGATCTCCGGAGACTTATAGAATACTCATAATAAATGATTACTCGGCTAAGTGGGAGAATGTTGGAATAAATATACGTTATGTCTTGTATATTTATCGGTATAGCCATTATAATCATTTATATTATGTTTGATCAATTGCTAAATACTCTAAGCCCATAACCGACTAGTCTTTGATGGACGGACTTATCATTAGTTGGGCCTAACTAGAGTGTCCCCTGGGTATGCATAAATAGGAAGAGATTACTAGGGTTGAGGGATGATGAACATAATCATAACACCTCTTAGAATTCGTCACTCACCCTCTCTCCCATAACGATTCTGCAAAGGATCATTAGCCATCATAACTGCATACCCTAAAGGGAACTCGATCAGACTGACAGTTATGTCGACCTCAACGCTTTCAGCATCAGTAGCAGGTCTCACGAATCTCTCAGGTATATTCTCATGTGTTTTCCATTACTTACTAACAAAATTGACGCAACAGTGATTATTTGTATAACTTCATGCGGTTACTTAACAACCATATGTGCTAACATTAGGCCTAGGGTATGCATTCACTTTAAGGGCGTTAATGCTGAGATGGACTTTTAACTTTGATGGCAAACCATTCCTTTCCATGTGTTAAAGGGCGTGAGAGCTCCAAAGGTTAACATGTTAACGAAACTTGAAATCGAAATTGCAATTAGAGATATTTATTAGCATTCATTGCTCCAAGCATTCATTGCACCAACGACTATTTTTCAAGGATTTATATATTCTTGTTTTTTTTCTTTTTAACCAAACATCACTATTATATATATATATATACGATTCATCATATTATTTTTTCACACCAAATCAATATCCTCTATATTTTTTAGACAATGTCTACTTCATCGTAAACGTCTTCAACATCTTCATCATCATCCTCCGAGTCCGATGTTGCGGACGAGGTTTTTTTTCCAAACGGTTGTAGACGCTGCCCATGCTTTTATACAACAACCACAAGCACCGCCACGGACCAGAAAACCTGCACTCAGTCGTAACCGGTTACGTGCTCATACGATGCTAGTTAACGACTATTTTAAAGAAATTGATCCAACATATCCGGGCGATATGTTTAGGCGTCGTTTTCGAATGAACCGACCACTATTCTCGAGAATACTTGAAGATGTGGAGAGAGTGAACCCTTGGTTCCAACACGGTATGATGCAAGAGGTCGAATTGGTTTTAGCGCTTTACAAAAGTGTACGGCGGCTATTCGGCAAATGGCATACGGAACCGCTCCTGATGCTTTTGACGAATACTTGAAGATGTCTGAGCGCACTATAAGGTTATGCATTTACAAATTTAGTGAAACTATAATTACTTTGTATGGCAAGAGATATTTAAGAAGACCAACACCGAGCGATATTCAAGCGTTATATGCGGCACATGAAGCTAGACACGGCTTCCAAGGTATGCTTGGTAGCATCGATTGCACACATTGGGAGTGGCAAAACTGCCCTAATGCGTGGCGAGGTCAATATATGCGTGGTGATCATCCGCATCCTACCATAATGCTTGAGGCTGTGGCATCTGCTGACTTGTGGATTTGGCATGCATTCTTTGGCATTGCCGGATCCAACAATGATATTAATGTGTTGGATATGTCGCATATATTCGATTATGTAGTAAATGGAACCGCACCGGACTCTTCATTTCATCTTAGAGAAACAACGTATAAGCTTGGCTATTATCTCGCTGATGGTATATATCCTGAATATGCTACAATGGTCAAAGCTTTTAATGCTCCGGTAGGTGAGAAACGTGTTATCTTTACATCCGCTCAGATGTCAGCAAGAAAAGATATCGGGCGAGCATTTGGTATTTTAAAGCAACGATGGCATATAATTAAACATCCGGCACGGGCTTGGTCGCCAGCCAAAATTAGGAGGGTAATGTATGCGTGCATAATTTTACATAACATGATTTTAGAAGATGAGGAACAAATCATTTGTCAATACAATGAACATGAAATAGACGTGCCTATTGAAGAAGCTAATGAAGTACAACAACGAGCAAACCGACGTGAGATACGTAACCGAGAAGTGCATCACCAACTTAGGTCGGACTTGGTAGACCATATTTTTCGAACATTCACAAGAGTAGATTATCCTTTCAATTTCAAATAAATACATTGAGTATATTTTTAGTTTTATTATTTATTTTTTTAGTGTTTATTAATTTTGGTATTTATTCTTGAAATCCTTATTCGTATGAAAAAAAGGGACGTTGCAATTTAAAAAAAAATCCTTCGAAATCCTTATGGAAAAAAGAACCTTGCAATTGCACTTCTATATTCCTATAAATTCATTTCCTTTGTATGGAAAAAAGTAACCAACCAAATTCATTTCATTAGTACACAGAAGAATCATGAACCCAAATATGCAACACAGTTTCTTCGGGTGGAACCAACCATCTATCAAGTTCCAAATGTTTACGGGTCACCTACAAACGTTCCAAATAACCCGATCGGTCAATATCAAAATGTTTTAGAGTGCCCTACAAATGCCCCAAATAACCAAACCGGTAATATTTTTTATACTCTTTTGCTATTGTTTGCATTTTTACATTATGTTAAACTTTGTTTTTGCTATATAGGTAACGATGTATACCGACCATTTCTTGATCCTAATTTGTATGCTAGTCAATCACAAGGTCCTAATTTATATGCTAGTCAATCACAAACTGGGCCTCAAGTTCCACAAACACCACTGGAATCACAAACACCCCGGGACTCGACACCGATTGGGACTAGCAAAAGAAAACATAAAAAGAAATAAACGGTTAAAAGTTCATCACCAATTGGTAAAAAAAACAAGGAAATGGACTCATGAAGAACAAGTTGCTTTGGCAAAAGCTTGGATCTCGGTATCGGATGATCCAATTATTGGTAAATAATCTAACTAGTTTATTTTTTTATTTATTTCTAAATACTAATATTAAGTTTGTTTATATATTTACAGGAAACGCTCAAAACAGCGACTGTTTTTGGGACCGTGTAAACGAGTTATTGCACGACCAACTCAAGCTTGACTATCATCGTAACAATGACAGTCTTAGCAGGCAATGGAGACCACTTAGACAAAAACCGAACAAGCTAAACGAGTTATATGCGGAACAAAAACGTCTTCGACCAAGCGGTACAAGTGACGTTGACCTTATATCCAACGCTACACTTCGTTACCAAGAAGAACAAGGTGGCGCGCCACCAATTGCGATTTGGCAAATTGTAAGGCATTGTCCCAAGTGGTTTCCTGTGCCTGCTTTTTCTCGATCAAAGAGATCGAAAACAAAATCAACAAACGAGGTTGATGATAGTGATCAGCCTACATCAAAGGCTCCATTCATTTATGATCTAAACGTGGATGGTTCTCCGGAGAAGAGGAGCTCATATGACCAATTGGACGGAATAAAGCAAAACGAGGCCAAAATTCAAGTTCTAACACCATACCTTCTGTCGAATCCGAAAATGTGGCATTATTGGCGGAACAGATGATGCAGTTCAACGCCTACCAACAAGAAAAAATTGATTTGAAAAAATCGAAGATGGACTTGCAAAAAGAGAGGATTGAGATGAAGAAAAAAGAAGAGAAACGTAAGGACTTTCGAATTCTCGCACAAAACACCGATCATCTCAGGGGCATGGATCGTCAATTGGCCGAAGAAATGAAACAAGAGATTAGGAACAAATACGGAATTTCTTAGTTTTTCATTACATGTTGCTTTATATGTCCTTTTTATATTCAATGTCTATTTTTAATAAAGAAAATTTAATGAAGTATTAATATTAAATAAATATCTATCTATATAATAATTGAGGTCGCTTGGGTTGAATCAAGGCCTTAGAGAAGGTTTGAGGTATCCATATTGAATATGGAGCTCCAAGTTAGTCCCTATAAATACTCTTTTCTATATTTTAATTGTGCACAATCTTCCATCACACTCTCAATTCCTCACTAACAAATCTTCCATCACACTCTCAATTATCAATATTTTTTCCCCTGTTTTTATTGTCGTCATATGTTCATATCATTATTCATGTGAGTTTTATTGGATTCTCAATTGTTAGTATTTCTGCCTCTTTTTTATTTATGCTAATTTATAGTGCTTCTACTCCTTTTTGTATTTAGGCTAAATCAATTCTATCCGTGACTATCACATTGTAAGCTAATCCTATAAATTGCTATGATTCTTTAATTTAACATATATTTTGATAATCATGAAATGTTTGTTTATAGTGGTATTAATCATTGAAAAACATCCACCTCTGCAGCTAAAAGGTATGTGGTAGATCTTTTTTTTTGTGTGTGTTTAATGCAAAGTAGCTATTTTTCTAATAAAAGCAGAATGTCATTGTTTATATCTTTTATTATTTTGTGTTTGTGATTATTGATGTTAACTGTTATGTTGGATGGGATGCATGTCTTTTAAGGTTGAGATATGATGTTCATATATTGTTCATAATTGTTCTTGAAGATCTCATATGATTTGGTGTTAAAGAGTATATTGTTATGTTAATATGATTTGATCGAATAAGGAGCCAAATCTCAGTTTGGATTCTGGATATGGATTTGAAATAATTATGGAGCTTTTAATTCTGGAGAATTGGTTTCCTAAGTTTGTGCCACATATTTGGAAAGGTAGTAAAATATCCTTGAATGCACTAATTATTGGTTAACCAAAAAAAGGGCCTCAATTAAAACTTATAAAAATTAATTTCTTTAAGGTTTAAATGTGAATATCTTTTGGCCCGGAAAGATGCTGTTTTAGGTGAGTGTCGGTTATGTTAATGGGTAATGTTATTTTGTGGTGAACTTCCTTGAGTCAAACCATGATTTAACTTTTAGTGTATGCTTTGATTGTTATACATGTTTTTTTTATCTCTATGGTGTATGCTCAAGTGTTATTATTCCTTTTTTGACCACTGATATGTGTAGGATGGTGTTTTTCTTTGCCTCTAAATTTTCCAACTTATTATTTGACCACTGATGTGGATAGGATGGTCTTTATTTGACTTCAAAAATTTTCAACTTAAATGTTTGCCCAATTTTCAGGTAGGTTAACTATATACAACTTAAATATCGTTCTAATCTGATTCAATTAACAGTTCAATGGTCAAACATGGTATATCGTTTGACATGAACGAAACACCCCCCAGTTGGGAGAGAAAAAAGTTGGTAACTAAGTTGACCAGTATGTGAATGCCATTAAAAAAAAGCAAGTTATTTTTTCTGGGATATACCCATATATAAATATTATTGCACACTATTTTTTTATATATTTAAATATGGTTTTACCATAAAAATAATCATTTTTTTATTGTGAATTAATTGTAGAGATGTGTACTGTGCAACCAAGTACATGGTTATTGCATCCTAAGCTTCAAATGTGCAACATGCTACCATGCCATGTTTGCTTCCGGGGTTGCCTACTGTGTCTAGGTAATTAACTTTCCTTTCATTTATGAGTTTGTGGTTGACTAAAGTCATACACAAAAATAATTATATAACAGGGACCATTATTTGAAATTCCACATTAAGATTTGAGGAGGAACTTTGGTACTCTAGGGTTTGGTGCTCAATTTTAAATTGGAGGTTTGTGGTTAAATGGTTAAGAACTATTATTTAGTCCATTAACTTCTTATACTAAAAAAATGTTGACATTGTATTCCCAAAATTACATGTATGTAGTTTGAAATTGCTATGAATCATTTTAAATAAATGTAAGTAATTGTTGAATTATTTTTGGGTAACTTATTACCATATATGAAAATAATACTAAGGATTTTGGCTTTCTTAAAAAAAAACCATATCACATATTCACTTATGGAAAAAAAATTATGCGCACATTAATTGTTTAGTTGTTTACGACAAACTTTTATTTTTTTAAAAGACCTTTAGCCCATTTTCTCTCTCCACATTTTAATCCTTTGTTAAAACTATAAAGTTCTATATATTGATTTTTTAGGCTAATACACAATCTTTATAGTTAGTTATTCTCTTTCATTTGACTCGGGGATTTACCGGGTGTACACCCGGGGATCTAACCTAGTATAAATTAAAAAAAGAAAGAAAGTGGATGAGGTGGAGTTAAGGGATGCTAAACCATTTCCTTGATGTGACATAGAGTTAAAGAGGAAAAACTTAGTGATGTGACATCTAGATGGAATTAAGAGGAGTTAAAGTATACCCCATAGCCTTATCTGTTGCTTTTAAAGTTTTAATAAAAAAACCTCCTACTATAGCAATACAACATTCAAGTACACCAAAATCTACTTCACCTAATTATCTATTAAGTGCTAACCCCTCCAATATTTCCCCTGAAAATCCAATCTCTTTTCAACTAAACCATGTAATTTTAACATTCAAGATTACGGCACTTGATGATTCTACAACTAAACATTTATAGCAAAAAAAGGCATTGTTATTACTGATATTGATGAACACATAAAAAGAACACACCAAATTTCTTTAAACATAAGTAGCATATAAAAGAACCCCAAATTTCTTCAAACAAAATTAGAACAAAAAACAACCCCAACACAGTGAAAAAATACGATCGAAACAACATAAGAAAGGTTAGTTAAAAAAACAAACGTTGGAACCACAACACAAACCAATACGATCGGAACAACAAGACGAAGCATAACATCCAAAAAATAAACCCCAAGATGAACAACACCATCAGAATGACTCACTCAAAAACACAAATAAGGGTGCACGATGAACAATACAATCGGAAGAACATCACAAAACATGTCCGATTACTACCAGCACACTTCAAATGTATACTAATTTTTACAGATATAAGGTTAGCTAACCGATTTTCTGAGGTTTTCTTTGATCTTGTGTTGAAGAAGGGTTTACTATGGTGTAGTAGTCTAACGGTGTTTCTTTGATTTTGGAGGGTTTGTTACTTGTTAGGCCACAAGGGGTGGTGAAAAAACCATCACACCCAATCAGATTCTGCCACCTCATTTTATCACATTATATCACATTTATCACTAAACACAAGGGGTGGTGTGCACTTTTCATCACATTTCATCACTAAACTTTTTTTTTAAATAATCTAAAAACATTACATTTTTTTACAAAAAAATATTTAAATATTAAAAAAAATTAAATAAATAAATAAAATATTTAAATATTAAAAAAATTAAATAAATAAAAAAAATTTAAATATTAAAAAATTTTAATATTTAAAAAGTATAAAAATTTCTAAAAAAAATATTTAAATATTTAAAAAAAATATTCAAAGGGCTAGTTTTCTAGCCCTATAAATACAAGGCCAAATCCTCATTCTCATTCACAATTATGACTCAAACCAATGAAAGATATGGGTGGCAGTTATCCTTACGAAGCTGCTGGACCTTCCGATCTCCGACGATACTCTCGCCGGAGACGTCGTGTACCAATGTCCTCCTCTCCTGCTCCTCCTCCTCCTACACAACCAATGTTCTCCTCTCCTGCTCCTCCTCCTCCTCAACCAATGTTCTCTTCTCTTGCTCCTTCTCCTCCTCAACCAATGTTCTCCTCTCCTGCTCCTCCTCCTCCTCCTCCTCCTCAACCAATGTTCTCCTCTCCTTCTCCTCCTCCAACACAACCAAGGTCCACTACAAATTCTCTGAACTTCTTCCCCATTCCTTCACTCCCAGGATACACTCCCACACACCCAAATGCTGATTTCACTGATGAGGAATGTGTGTGGTTTTTAGATTATGTTATGGAAGTTAGGGGAATGGGCCGCCTACAGTTTATGGAGAACCAACCAAACCCCAACCCTAACCCCATCCCCACCCCAAACCCTCATCATCGGGACCAAGGAGGAGTATGAAGCTCTAAGGGCTGCTGAGGAAGAGGAACGCTACTACTATTATTCCCCTCCTCGTGAGTACTGTCGCATCCGCTCGGATGCGAATGCGAGGTCCGATGGTCGCGATAGCGATCGTTTCGTGCCCCCGCCGGAGTACACACTCGAGGACTGGTATAATTACTCTCCATAGTGGGGGTTTTATTTTAATTATCAATGTTTAGGATTTAATAAAAGTAATTTTGGATTAGGTATGTAATGTTTAATTTTTAGGTTTAATTATGTAATGTTTTTATTTAAATGTAATGTTTTTATTTAATTTGAGAAATTCATAAAAAAACATAAATATATAAACTACAAACATTACATTTTAAAAAAAATAAAAACATTAAATTAAAATAAAAACACACTACTACAAATAAAATAAAAAACTTAAAAAATAACACACTACTACAAATAAAATAGAAACTACTAAAAACCTAAGAAAGTTTAGGGCGTAACATTTACCACGCAGAAACGTGCTGAAACTCAACCCCGAACTCAGTTGCGTAGTCGATTTGAGCAAAGCCAATTAGCACATCTTCGGTTTCGTTGGGGGATTTTCTTCACATTTTTTTTAAATAACTTTTCGAAGTTTTGACACTTCAATTTGAGGTTCGCGTGTTTATGAGAGATTGAATCACACGAACGGTTAGTTCCCCCGACAAGTAGACTAAACTCGGATAAAACTTTTTTCCAGTTCGGATTGCTCCCTCCACGAACACGACCCGTGCTAGTTGATGCTTTGTTGAGGTGTACGGCTTCATACGCGAGCACTAACGCGAGTTCCTCCTCTTGTGTCCAAGCAACCATAATTGAGGATGATAAATTGAATTTGGTAAAATTTTAAGTGTGTAGAAGATGATAGATAGGTGATTGTGGGTTGGAATGGGTAAGTTTGTGTGTATATATATATATATATATATAGGTTTAGGTTCCTGTACAAAGGACATATTTCGTGAGAAGTGTGAGAAGGACTAAGAATTGACATGTAGGCATCTTGTTTTGGATTTAGGAATGATATTTTAGGTTGTTTTAACTTGAAAAACACCAAATACAACAATCTAAAACACGATACAATGTATTATAGTCATTAAATTTAAAAAACAGCTAAAACACACTACTTAACGCTTAAAACACACTGCTTAATGTTCTTAGCATGGTGTTTTAAGTTTTAAGCCTAAAATACATTGTTTTCGGTTTTTAATTGTTATGTTTGGTGTTTTTCTAGGCAAAACAATCCAAAACATTATGACTAAGTTCAAAAAATGAAGCTTAAGTATATCAATTTTTAATCCTTCTCACACTTCTCACAAAATATGGCCTTTGTACAGGAACCTCACCCTATATATATATATATATATATATATAGGTAAAAAAGGTTTTTTTTAATTTTGGTCAAAATGACCGTTGGCTAGCCAACGGCTAACTGGAAACGCCCGCGATAGCCATCACGAAATAAATCATCACAACCGTGAAACAATCACGCAGGCCGGTGTATCACAGCCATCACGTCATCACGGGGTGGCCATCACGGACCACCCCGGCTAGCCTTAGGGGGAGGATGATCGGATAAGAGAGATGTTTTGCCTTTATGTTAATTATAAATAGCACATTTACTATTTTGCCCTTGACGTTAGGAAAAGAAACTACCAATTGGGAAGGGTTGATCAGTAACCATCAAAAACTATTGATTTATATTTTGAATGGTCCAGATCTGTTCCTATTCTAATAGGAGTTTTGTTAGGATCTTAACTCATTGCCCAATACTAGGCATATTAAAATACATTTTTTGTCTTTTAACTATTTGATGTTGATCAACACAGAAAACAATAAAATTAATACTCTTCATATAGAGCAATACAAGGAGTATCTAGGGTGTTAAATTAATTTTTTTGAGTGTTTAAATATTAAGCACCTTCTTTATATCATTTCAGAAGCAGTTGTTAACACTGCACCTATCATATCGATAAATACAAAACAAATCTAGGAAAATGGTATGGGAAATCCATTCATATATTATAATATATATAATGATAGTGAAATATGTCGTTTTTCTTGCAATTATCAGCAATAAGTTATATTTTTAGTTATCAGGTTGTTTTGGCCATGGTTAGGTGGTTAATCATTACCTAAAGCACCATAGATATTTAATCTGTCCCATTTTAATTGTTATGTGCCCATGAACGCACAGATTAAGAAATCTTTGATTGTATGTTGTAAAATGAAAATAATATTCTCAAGTTATTATTTTAAATCTTTGATTGTCTTTTGTCTTTTTTGGGGGCAAAACTAAAAATTGCTTAGAAATAGACATTTAATTTGGGACAACAAAAAGTAAAAAAATAGACGTTTAAAATAGGACGGAGGGAGTTTGATTTTAAACATCTATCAGGTTCATTAGGTTGTTTGGCTTTGGTTAGGTGGTCAATGATTACTTAAGGGAAGGAAGGGCGTCACTTAGCCGAAAATCCGTGGAGCATCTCCACTGCATCAATCGCGGCCTGCCACCTGGACCATCACATGTGAACCTCTCCCCCGGTAGCACCTCATGTGGAGTTTTTTGGTTTCCCTTTCTCCTCTGCACCCGTGACCACTTTTGTTAACTAGAACATGAGATTGCTTCACGCGACCACTACCCGTACAACCGGCGGCAAAGTTGTTGTAAGGGTAGTGGTCTACCTGTGAGTATTTCGTGAAATGGCCCGCCTTCCTTAAAAGAACCATAGATATTATGATTTTAAAAGGGGAGATATTGGCACATGGCACATTTCACTTTTGTTATCTGGACATCTAGCTAAACCATATATCACACGCATATATGTAGTTTTTTTTTTCTTTTAAGCAATGTTTATCCTTGTGTTTTTTTTATTTGTTTTTTACAAACATTATTATATATAACAATTATCATCTTTAGCAATAGTAACATCGTACGACGTGAGATAAAAGGCCTTCTGTTTCGAATTAACTACGAAAATGCAATCGTAGTAATTTTTTTATTGTTAAAACCAAAATAAAAAGCCTTTAGTTTCCAGGTAATTACGAAAATGTCATCGCTTTACTTTTATTAGTAACTCCTCTTTTTTAAGCGGTTTAGGCGCTTTGCTCGGTGCAACGCGCACCGGCGTACCCACGAAACAATATGACTCTCTACGTTGTGTAACTCCGCTATTCGTCGGAAAAATCTGTTGCTTGTCACGAATCGACGTCGGTTATGTTTCTACGTCGCGCTTAGCGCGGCGCGTACCAGCGCCGTTTGTGCGATGGCACCGGCAACGCCACCGCCGCGAAGCGGCGGGGATTTTTACTAGTTTTTAAACAATCCTCATCCTTTAGCAAGTTTTATCATATATGATTCCTACAGGGGACGAGGCCTATACTATACTAGTAGCCCAATACAGGACATATACTAGACTACATGATATAGTACAATAATGCACGATTTGATACGATACTATACGATACCTATACTACACTATGTGCCTATATGAGGCCTATTACACTCATAGGCCTATAAGAGGTCTATACATAACCTATATTGCACTCATATCACTATACGAGCCTTATATAGGACCTATTATAGAACCTATATTGCACTCATAGCCCTATACGAGCCTTATATAGGACCTATACTACACTTGTAACTTGATACGAGACCTATACTACACATGTAGGCCTCTACAGGACCTATACTAGACTATATGATACAATGTGACAATATATGATACCATACTCTAAAATATCTATAATACACCTATAGGCTTAAACATGACCTATAATAAAATCAACGGCCTATATAAGGCCTATGCAGATCCTATATTACACTCACAACCATATATGTGGCCTATACGTGACCATATTTCACTTGTAGCTTTAGATGGGACCTATACTACACCAATGGGCATATGCTAAACTATCTGATACAATACAATAATATACAATACACGATACCTATACTAAATATGTAGGCCTATACGGTACCTATACTACACTCATAGGCCTATAAGAAGACTATAAAGGTATCATGCAACTTTCATAGCCCTATATTAGGCCTATACGAGACATATACTACACTTATAGCCCTATATAGGATCTATACTGCGCCATAGGTCAATAGGGGACCACTACTAGACTATACGATACAATACAATACGATAATATACAACATGATACTATAAGATACCTACACTACATCTATATGCCTATATACGAACTATAGTACACTCATAGGCTTATATGAGGTATATACAAGTCCAATATAACACTTATAGCCATATACGAGGCCTATTCCTGATGCATACTAAACTTATAGCGCTATACAGGACCTTAACTCACATATAGGTCTATATAGGACCTATGTTGTTCTATATGATCCGATACGATAACATACGATATTAATGCTACACCTATAGGCTTATACGTGACTTATTCTACCCTTGTACCTAGGCCTATATGTGACCCATACCACACCCATAGACCTATACAGGACCTATGCTACACTATTTGGTTCAATATGATAATATATCATACCTAGTATAAGGTATATATATATATATATATATATATATTATGATTATTATCTTTTGGCTATATAAGTGCAAATAAAACAATATATCTATTGTTAACCTTATAATATATTTAATGTTCTTATACTAAGTTATTGATGTAATAATGTTTTTCTTTATAAAAATATCTTAAATTTTTATAAAACTTGCAAAATGATAAATATTGCTTAAAAATATTTGTAAAAAAACTACATACATACAAGTCATATAGTCCTATATATATGATGCAAAAGCTATACGATCCGTATAGGACAACTGCCATACAAGATATGACAACAATGCTATCTTTTAAGCAATTAAAAAAAGCTATACCACACATATAGCCATACACGTGTCGTGTAGAGGGTGTGAAAACCATATACGACACATATAGGTCTATATGTGTTATATGATGGATGTTGAAATACTAATTTTGGGTGTTGCTTTAACACATCTATTTTAAAATTTCAAAGCCATGTATCTAATGATGTTGGATTAAGAGGATTGTAATACTACTTACTAGGTTATATTCGGGGATATACAAATCTAATATGAAGTGATAAAATGTGTGTTATGATGTAGCATAGAAATTAATGTACTATAACATGAGAAAGTAGGAATTTTAATCATGTGAATAAGAATGAAAAGGTATATTAAAGAGAAATTGTACGTTTGGATGAGGAGTAGAGACATAAACAACCATTGTAGGACGTGATTGAAGCGGTGGTCTTGAAGTGTAGCATCTTTAGAAACGACTGGTTTTGATTTATTCTACTCCGATGAAAACAAAACTCTCATATACAGTTTCATTTATGTAAAAAAAAATCATTGGAAACTTGTGTATATAACTTTTTTTTACTTGTTATTATTATTTTAGAAAATTTAATATTACATGAGGTTGGATTGATCTATATTATATGGTTTTGATTAGCAAAAATATAAAAAGAATTAGTTAAGAAAATAAATATTAAATAGATAAGAGATAAACATGAAAATATGATTTAATAATATTCTTTCATATGAGAAAGAATTGAGATAATCATAAGATTTTTATTTATTATATAGTAAAGTAATAATAAAAATAAAGACAAATATAGTAAAGTAATAATAAAAATAAAGATTATAAAGGAATAAATATTGGGTTAATTAACCTATTTCGGGAGAATAAGGGTTGAGATGACCTCATCAAGTAACATGTGTCCTCACCACAATCGTTTTATTTTATATATAGATAGATAGGTAAGGAGTTGGCTAAAAAATTCATTTTTCCTAAGAAGTGTAAGAAGTCTATATAGGCATTGTGTTTTAAATTTTAGGAGAAATGTTTTATATTCTTTTGGTATTGTGTTATATAGAAAAACAAAAAAGTAACAATTTAAAACATAATTAAATGTTTTCTAAGCATTAAATTGTAAAACACACTGATTATCTTTAGAACACACTAATTATATTTCTTCGCATGGTGTTTTAGATTTAATACTTAGAAAACATTTGATTGTGTTTTAAATTGTTACTTTTGTTGTTTTCTATATAACACAATACCAAAAGAATATAAAACATTTCTTCTAATATGCCTACATAGACTTCTTAGACTGTCCGTTGTGACCCGCAAGCAACCTGCCGCGAGCCACAGCTTTATCCACGTGGGCAGCGCTAATGACAACGGACTGACGCGAAGGACACTGCGAGCGATGGGACGTGATCCAGCTCGCGTCCGTTAGCGGGCTGGTTTTACGTTTCAAATTCAAAATTAATTACTTTTTCATTAATTTTTTAACCAACTTCCCCCTATTTATTTACCCTTCTTCTTCTTCTTCTTCAACCAAAACTCACACAAATTTCTCACAACTCAACCTATAATCCTCATACCTTCATCACCATGACTCCGTGGACCGAAGAAGAAGAACTAGCACTCGTGATCGTGTACCAACAGGTGCACGGTCAAGGTGCTTTGACAAGCGGGAGATCACCGAACGCTCGCGGGCAGCAGTGGCATCAGGTGCTAGCCGAGTTTGGTACCCTTGTCGGGGATACCAACCGTATCAATGACTCCATCTCTCACAAATTCGGGGACTTGAAATCGAAGTGTAAAAACTTCAAACTCGCGTACAGGGAGGTGAGGAGAGATCTCCCCGGGGAGAAAGAAGGCGTGCTCCCCTCCTTTACCCACGTGGAGTACCGTCGCAAGGTTGGCCACCCCTTTAACCACGTTTCGGCGTGGCAAATGTTGCGCTCGGGAAATCACCTACGTGGCTAGTTTTTTTTAATGATCACGTGGTTTGTTTTTTTTAGTAGTGTAATTTTTTTTTCTAGTGTAATTTTCTTTTGTTTTTAGTGTAATGTTTTTTTTTTTATTTTAGTGTAATTTTTATTTTATTTTAGTTTAATGTTTTTTATAAAAAAAAATTGTGGTAAATAATTAAATATATTTGGTAAAAAAAACCCGCTAACCTTTACCCACAACACCCTGCCGCGAGCAATCGCCGGCCGCTAACCAGTGCCACGTAGGCGTTGACGTGGTAAAATATTATTCGATAAATCCCTCGCTCACCTCTACCCACAACGGATAATCTTACACTTCTTAGGAAAACTTAACTTTTTACACAAACCCTATGCAATTATGAAAATCCATTAATTCAATTCACATTAGTTTTGAAAAATTAAAAAAATTAATATTATTTAAGGTTCGAAACATAATCAATGTTATTCGTTACGTACTTACGTTGTAGGTATAATTAGTGGTGGATTTACAAAATCTTTTCCATGCATTGTATTTCTTCCATGGCCTTTTCTTTGGCCTTGATGTTACACTCTTTGTATTTATTCCATGGCCTTTCCGTTAGTGGTGGATTTACAAAATCTTTTCCGTGCACTGTATTTCTTCCATGGCCTTTTCGTTGGTCTTCATGTTGTCAACGAGGAAACGACTTGTTATCCATCGCTCATGTCATACTGGATTAGATATCACCTGGTTAAGCTTTTGGTTTGTCATCTGGGTCCATCTGCAGCTATTGGATGCCATCTTGAGCGAATTACGTAGTTTAGTAGAAAGTTAGGGAAATGGTGTGCTAAAGCAACATGCAACTAGGGTTTTTATATTGATAACAATTGTATCAATCTTAATGAATATATTAATTATACTTATTCACATTAACTATAATGCATCCCCAAACACAATAACCGCACATATTCTTGATCTTTGATTTTCTCAAAAAAATATTTGGTGTTGCACATGTAGCCAGAAATCAACAACATGCACTATTTTATAAATTTTTAGGGATTGAAAACATACGTTACTTTTATTTGTCATACGCGTTATTTTAATAACTTAGCTTTTCATAAAATGTGTTTTGCATTGCTAACATGTGTTATTATATTTTCTAAAATATGATTATGATGACTTCCAACCACAACATGATGATGCGTTATTATGTGTTTTGCATTGCTTACCAATGACGCACTTTACAGACATTAGACGCACATTAAAGTTTATACGAAAACTATTTAGTTGCACTTTCCCTAATTCTTCCCCAAAATATTACAATGTTTAAGCTCTATTAGACGCACGTTATCAAACACAATAACAAGGGTTTTCAATTATAACAACAATCATCATCTTAGAGGCTTATTTGTTCTTTTTTTGCTATTTTTTGAACCATTTTCTTCATGTTTATCACATATTCGGAAACCATAACATGCTTTCAGTTTCTTATATGCGGATAAACCATTTATGATTATGTAAACAAGGATTGAATATTACCTTTATCATGGTACGTCGACATGGGAACTCAGTATATTGTACAACCATACTCAGTTACAGACGGTTTTTATCGTAATTGAAATTATAATTGTTGAAAATGTGCACACAATATTTTGAATAAAATTGAAAAATTAAATAGTATATGTTGATGCTTATACCCATACCACTACTAGAAAACTGCTAAGTTTTCGACAGCAAAATTTGTCGGAAATTTGTCGAAAATGGTCATTATCAACAAATTTGCCACAAAACAATTACTGGGAAAAAAAATTTGTCGGAATTCCAGCTAGCGACAAATCTGCCACAAAATCTTTAAGTGATATAATTACAATTGTGCCACCGCCTGAATTTTAATCCAGATCATCAGCTGTAATTTTTTGTATGCTTTGTATGTTAACATATATATATATATATATATATATATATATATATTTATATAGGGTTAAGATTAAATACAAATGACTCTTTTTCTTGGCGGCGATGAAACAAATAACGGATTAGTCCTTCTACTTTAGGCATTATTTTTTATTTATTTATTTTTTTTTTTTGAAAAAAGAGTTAAGAAATACTCATGGTAACCATTCAAGCCGACGAAATTAGTAATATTATCCGTGAACGTATTGAGCAATATAATAGAGAAGTAAAGATTGTAAATACCGGTACCGTACTTCAAGTAGGTGATGGCATTACTCGTATTCATGGTCTTGATGAAGTAATGGCGGGTGAATTAGTAGAATTTCAAGAGGGCACAGTAGGGATTGCTCTGAATTTGAAGGGTGAGAAGGATTTTGGTCAATTGATCCTAGATTTAAAGCGTAGAGATTAGTTTGATGAAAAGAATAAATATTAAATTAGGAAAATGGCATAAAAAGAAAAATTATATGTAAGGACACGCCAATTTCCCATTATTTTAAAACAAGTATGATTTTTTTTATACGATATTCTTGTTTAAAAAAATCACCATATTAACGAGTGTTTTTCTATCTTTAATATGAGTACTACATAGCTATATTAAATTGAAAAAAATAATACATTATAACATATGTAATTCGTTGATGTTGTGCTGATGATTTTGACTGGTATAACAGTAGCTTTAATTAGGTAATTTGTTGCTTTGATTGATTTAGATTAAGACTACAAGATAAATTTGAACAAACAATCAATTAAAGCACTCATAATAGCTTTCAGCACCTAATTTGTTACTTTGATTGATTAAGATTAATATAGCAAAATAAATTTTTGTGATTTGTTGATATAATTTAGAACTATTATTTAGCTTGTTTAATCGATTAGGACACTCATGATCAGTGCAGTAGCTTTCAGGCGGTAATTTCTAAATTTGATTGGTTTAAGTTGTGAATTATGTAATCGATAACAACATTGTGCTCTAATAAGATATTCAATTTAAGAAGAAAGTACAATTCATGATTTGTTGTTCTATTCACATCTTTTAACGACAGGTTTATTGGCTGTTTACTAAGTAAAACGACTCAAAGAGTAGAAAAAGTTCAGGAATTATATTGATTAACTATTTCTCAATTTTATGGTATTTAGGAATATTCATGGCATGTACTACGCTAGATGTTAGCAGAGTTTGTGGTTTTATGGCAGGAGGCGGCATGGTTGGTAGTCAAGTGTGTGGTGACATGTATCTTTGTTTGACAATATATATTGTTAATTTTTATACATCATTCTTTCATTCCCGGACAAAGAAAATTACATCATTCTTTAATTTTATTGCTCATGATTTTTATTATATGGCTGGAGTTCTAAATTTAACTTAATTTTAAGTTATTATATGGCTAGCTTATGATTTTTATTATTGCACTTTTGAATAATACCAAGGTTGCATAAGTGACTTTGTGGTCACCTTCAACTTTCTTGACAAGTGTATATACTTTTAACATTAGTATTTCTATAGCTGTGATATTATATTGTTAAACCTAGCAAGAATATCAATTGGAACTTTTTGACTCAAGATTTCTTTAAGGTTTAATTGAATTTCACAATTTCTGATATTCATTTGGCTATAAGAAAATAATGGTCTTAAATGGTGGGTTTTATTTTCTTTTTTCATATCTACATGTGCTGGTCTTTAAATTGGACTTTTTTACAAAACTAGTGGAATTTTTAGCAAAATTTCTGTAAATGGTAGATGTCAGAAAGTTATTTGTGATAATGGGAGTCCCGCAATCTAAGATTGCGGGAATGGCTGGACCTGGATTTCCAGCTAGGACATCGAAGACAAGGCTTGAACGACGTGGACGAGCTGCAGACGTGGAATCCGACGTGGAAGTCCCGCAATCTAAGATTGCGGGAATGGGCTGTGGTTCAACCTGAAAGACCGGAAACCGCCTTTAAAGCCTTCCTTTTGCATTCACTGTCATTGATATTCAGTTTAAAAACCACTTTCTGCAATGAGTTATGGATTAATAACAGTAAATTGAAGAACTATGCATTCTTACATACTTTTTTTAAGTGTGTGTTTGTACAGAAATTTCACCTTGCTTTCAGGCATGTAGATGGAGGTGGTGAAGTAAGTGTACTGAACAGTTGACAATATCAAGAGAAAGTTGTAAATTTAAGTGTGTGTTTGTGAGAGTCCACTGTTCTCGTCCTATTCCCGCAATCTAGATTGCGGGACTGTCCACGTCACTGGCAGCCTCTCGTCCAAGGTCGTCCTAGCTGGAAATCCACGTATGCAATCCCGCAATCTAAGATTGCGGGAATACCTATTTCCAAAACGTGTTTCTGACATCTACCATTTACACAAAAATGTTGGAAATAAACGCCATTTTGGCAAAAAACTCCTTTAAATTGAATAAAATGGGGTTTATTTTGGTTTGTTGCTTGAACGTAATGGTCTTCAATGGTGCACAGATGTTGGTAGGGTTGTGGTTTCCAGACAAGAGTCGGCAAGGTCGTGGCCAAAGTGTCGTGGGAATTGATCAATGTAGGGCCGGTTGTTCACGCTCATCCACCCCTCTCTCTCTCTCTCTCTCTCTCTCTCAACTTTCTCCCTCTAACTTCTCTTACTCCCTCTTTTACTTCTCTCTATAATTTTATTAAATAATAAATAAATATTAATTAGAATAATAGAATAAACCATTACAAACCATTTTCCATTAAAAATACATTTCTTGATGTGACGTCCACATGCAAAAAAAAAATGTCTTTCAGGGGCCAACCATTACTCATGTTATGATATACATGTGATATGATGAATTTTTACTTGGTATATTATTTAGGGAAAATCACGAAAATGGCCTGTTGACCAAGCATTCTACGAAAATAGCCCCATCCGGTCTCTTTGGAGAGAGGTCTCACGGTAGACGAGATATCTCAGGCGTCTCTCTCTCTCACTCTCTCTTTCCTTTCTCTTTCTCTTTCTCTTAATACTGTCAAGCGTTTCTCTCTCCGGTGACCTTCAACCTTCAACAAGATCTCCGGTGAGTGCTCATGATAAACTGAGGACCAATTAAGACAAAGTACACCAATAATCTTTCACAAGATCTCTGGTGACCTTCAACCTTCAACAAAAATCTTCAACCAAGATCATGACAGTAAGGACACCACAAACATCTAACCGCACACCATCAACCACTGGTTTCAGTTGGCTTGGTTATGTACGCTGCCATGGATATGGTTTGAATGGAGATACAAAATCGGTTTCTAAGTGTGACTAATTCACCTTTTTTGTACATTTCCTCTGCCTCTGCATCTCCTGTTAGATGTAACATTATGAGATTTACAATTCAAAACTCCAGAAACCGAGAACCAACAGTGCTTAATCAGTTTCTCAGTTTATCATGTGCGCCGCCTCATGAAAACCTCACCGTAGACGTCTTCGGAGACATCACCGGACACGACTCCGGAGACGGCTTAGAAGTCTCGGGATCAACAACGACACGTGGCGGTCCTCTGTTGGCTGGAATCGAAGGCCTCTCGAAAGACGTCTGAAACGTCTTGGGAGTCGTGTACCGTCTCTCCAAAGAGACAGGGTGAAGCTATTTTCGTATAAGGCTTGCTCAACGGGCCATTTTTGTGATTTTTCCTATTATTTATCATTCTAAAAGAATAAAAAAAAACAATTATATCTATTAGATAATTTATTACAAGTTGATTCAAGTGATTAACAAAAATTCATATAACGATTATATTATTTTTTTATACATGATACCACGTGATGATTTTGCAATATTGTATTTATATGCAATCATGCAAATCCTTAAAAATTCAATTCACTGAAGAGAAATCATCCACCATGGAAGCTCTGAGAACTGTCTCCACTGTTGCTCCACCTTCACTTACGAGAGCCCACTTTTCCAAACCCATTTCAAGTCTTTCATTTGCTCACAACTTAACCCAATTTCCAAAATCCAAATCCACTAAGTTCAATGTCATTTCTCCATCTGTTTCAACACCACAAGCAGCCCCACCTGAAGAAGAAACCGAAACCGAAACGAAACCGGAAGCCACGATGAAGAAAAATTCGACTGGTTTTCTCACTGGTATGCACTCATGCCTGTGTGTGATTTGGACAAGAGAGCTCCTCGTGGGATGAAGGTGTTGGGTCTTGATGTTGTGGTGTGGTGGGATAAGAACAAGAATGAATGGAGGGTGTTCGATGATCGTTGTCCGCACAGATTGGCTCCACTTTCTGAAGGAAGGATTGATGAATGGGGTCGGTTGCAGTGTGTGTACCATGGCTGGTGCTTTGGTGGCTCGGGTGACTGCAAATTAATACCTCAAGCTCCCCTTGATGGTCCTCCGGTAAATTCGATCACTTGTGACCTTCATACATTTTTATATCCTAACATTACCCGATGGAATTATCAAAATATAAATAATATTTGCAGGTTCATTCTTTCCCGAAAGCATGTGTCGGTGTTTATCCAAGCACTGTGAAATATGGAATTGTTTGGTTTTGGCCTAACACTGATCCACAGTACAAAGATATCCTCAACAAGAAGAAACCACCATACATCCCTGAACTTGCACATCCTTCATATGCGTTTCAAACGTACTACAGAGATATCCCATATGGGTATGAAGTACTAATTGAAAATCTCATGGACCCTTCATGTTCAATATGCACATCGTGGGATAATTTCGGCAAAGGCGCCGAGAGATAAGTATTTACGCAATTAAATAAGTTTCTCCTATTTTTGATTATTGCCTGACTAACACAAGTTTCATGCACTGATAAGGTTGATCGAGAAGGGGGTACACCTATTGATATGATAACAGAATATTCAGACATAGATGGTTTTACTACAAGCAACAGCAAAATCGTACATGGAGCTTCATTTCACCATATATGTTTAAAATAAAGATAAAAAATTACACAAAGGTATAAAATTAAATTTGTACGTCGCATGTATAAACTTTACTTCATACACATAAGTTCATTTTTTTTTAATTTTATAAATTCAGGGAAAATTTGGACAAAAGGCACCTGAAGAGGATGTTTTAATCTTTTTATGTATTCCAGTGAGCCGGGTAATAGCAGACTAATAACTGTTATTCCTAGACACTTGTGGGTAGATGTATTTTATTCCAAATGGAAGAACCATATGACCCAGAATTTGATTGTTGATTCGGATTTGTATCTTCTTCGCGTTCAGGTAAACCTTAACTGTTATTCAAATTCATATTGTACTGTATTTGGGAACCTGAAAGAATATTCAACTTTTAGGAGGAGAAATTGCTTAAGGCAGGTCCTTTAAATTGGCAAAAAGTCAGTTTTGTTCCGGCTAAAGCAGATGGTAATGTGGTGCTATTTCGAAAGTGGCTAAAAAAATATGCGGGAGGTCAATTCGATTGGGGAACCAAGTTTAATGGAGCTCTTCCACCCATCCCTCCTAGAGAACAATTCTTCGACAGGTTATCGACAAGAACTCAAAACACGTTAAGGTTTATTTGTTTTCTGATTGATTTAGTGGTTTAGGTACTGGAGCCATGTGGTGAATTGCAGTACTTGCAATGGTGCATATAAACGTTTTAAGGCACTGAAGTACTCTCTCCAAATGTTTTCAGTTGCTTCAGTGGCCATTATGGCTGCAACCAAACCTGGGATGATATCAGTTGCCGCAAGAAACACAATCGCAGTTGCTGCCATTTTGTGCTTTGTGGGATCAAAATGGTTATCACATTTCATTTACAAAACCTTCCATTTTCATGACTATAATCATGCCTTTAAGTGAGGTTCCTTTTCTACGATCATGTTGTAAAATGTTCTTTATGTTATTTTGTTGTTCGGTAATACATATGTCGTGTGTTTGTTACCTACGTATGTATAATGTATTAAAAACGTTGATCCCTTGCATACCCTCTAATTTTATTATAGTAGCACTAAAGATCCTACCTTCTTTTCCCAATTACTATTTCATATTACTAGTTAGCATATCATGTAATACATGGGTTGAAAAAATGTAACATTATATATTATTATAAGTAATAATAATGTTGTATCTTTAAAAAACTCGTGTACTCCATAGGCCGAATAATTTCTTGCATTATACAGGTTGAATAATTTCTTTTTTAGTTTATTAGTAGCCTTAAAACTTGTGTATTACACAAGGTTGGAACAATAAAATATTAATAAACGAAAAAAAGAAAATAAATAGTTGAGAAAATAAATATTAAACAAATAAGAGGGGTGAAAAAAATTATGATTTGGCATTATCATTTAGTTGGATAGAGAAAGGGAAAAATATGTGATTTAATAAGAGAGAAAAAGAGAAAAATTATGATATTCTTATTATTATTTAACAGGAAATAGAGACAAAAAATAGAGATGGGGAGATAGAGTACTTGCACCTCCCAAAGAATTATTATATATTTTAGAGTAAAAATTGTAATAATTAATATTATTATTGTTTAATGAACACCAACATGACTATTCCAAAGGATTATTATTTATTATAGAGTAAAAAATGTAATAATTAAAATTACTATTATTTAATGAACACCACCAAGACTATAAAAATAATTAGGCTTGGTCTGCCACTTGGGCTATAGCCCAGTGGTTGAGACCACAGTCTCTTGGTGATCAAAGTCCAGGCTTGATCCTGGCAGAAGGATATATTTAGGGTGGGAAAAATTGACGGTTTAAAAAAAAATAGGCCAGATTGCTAAAGTCTTGGGTCTTACATATGAAGAGATACCTTATGGATCTGGAAGAAGGTGAAATACCTTTTGAGATGTGACATGAAGACATTGCTAAAGTTACCGGTCTTACATATAAAGAGATAACTCCAGATGATGGATCTAAGAACTGTATTTTTAAGACAATGTCATATTGGATGACATTAAGATTGATGATATCACTAATCAAGAATACCTTGAGTATGTGGTGAAGGATCAAAATGCTAGAATTCCAGATCTTAAAGATCAAGATTTTGAACAAGCTGAGAAGATATTGGAATCAAATCCTGAAGATGAATCAGAGGTTGTGAAGCAAAGATAGGCTAGAATTGAAGAAATGTGTAATCTCTGGTTTAATGAGTATAGAAAGGAAAAAGCCAACTCAACGTTGGAATCAAATGTCTGGAAATATACTGAGTTGGACTTATGTTCCACATGCAAATGCTATTGGGATCAAATTTGAAAGCGATATTCTGTATTTCAAGACTGTATTTGACATCAAATCTTCATCGTAACGGTATGTGCGGGGTTTAGTGAGGAAGGATCTTGTTGATACAATCTCCTCACTAGATACGTTCCACAGAATACTCAGAAGAGAGAACGTCCGTGCGTGGCAGTACTGCAAGCCTTAATATCCCAGACGTTACCAGTCTAAAGAAAAAGATCCTAAGACTGGTAAACCGATCTGGAAGCGATCCATCAAACTAGTCATGGTGATGACCATGATACCCATTGCACCTAATGAACAGTGCTTCAGCCATAAATTCATGTTATGGTTTATAATTAACTTCACCTTAACCGAACCAGTGATTGTTCTCGGAAATGACCCCAAGTTATGTCGGAAGTTGAGGGTGTACGATCCATATGGCTTGTGAATTTCTCTGAAGAAGATGTGAAGTCTATGCATTACAATTCAATTCACTTTCAAGACCAAGATCGAGATCAAGCAATGCGATTTCAGAAGATGATCAGGTTTTGCTATGCCAAGAACATACACTCAGGGTGTGATTGGTCGAAGTTCACTGTTCCAGAAGCATGAAGCTGGTTGATGTTTAAAAGGTTGAAGTTTTATCGCTAATGAAGCTGCTGTGTGTTTTGAGGATATCTAGCTAGGTCTACGTGGGAGTCTATTAGTGTACCCTTCGGCATGTCCTAGGCGAAATATTAGTAATCCCATCTCATGTATAGTTTTTTGTTTTACGGGTTGCACGATAGGACTTAAAACACTTTATTTATCATGTGTAAGTTGTTCCAGGAAAGTTGTACGCATGGAAGGTCCTAGGCATAGGACTCCTACACCTATAAGGTTTCGGGCGTGGGACAGTGTCCTATAAATAGGACCCTTAGTGTTTTATCTTGTAACTTTTGCTCATTCTAATCTTACACGACGAAGTGCTGCCCAATTGTGTTTTGATTTGTATGTGTGTTATTATTTCTAACACTTATCTATCCCATCTAACAACTAACCGATCCGTTGTTTCCATCTTCGGATCAGATACGTGCGTGGTATCAAAATTGTCTTGTTTAATCGAGATTCGAATGATCCTACACTTTCGATGTATTGTTGTGTTTATATACATGGTCTACCATAGTTAAACCCAGAACACCTTTGATACCTCGCGAACGTACAAGGCATCTACCATCACTAATAGAATTTCACACCACCTTAACGTACCCAATAAATTCATGATTAATTTTCAGACCACAATCATCAATTTACCTTACATTACAGTACTATGTCCATCTATGAGCCTAATTTACTACAACTCATTAAAGAAATCACAAAAATGATGCGTCTATACATTGGTGAAGTCAAACACATTGGGGTCACAAATTGTTTGTTAGCACAGTGATGAGACTAATGTAATAATGAAGACAAACACATTGGTTTAGCATGGCTTGTAAGCATAACATAAGTTTAAGTTGGGGCTACAACCCACCTGGGGTCACTGAGTAAGATGGTTGCACCATGTTTTAAAAATGTGTCCAAATATTGAGCAGGCAAGAATAACTTCTACCAATCGTTAAGTAGGAACCTCTACCAATTGTTGAGCAGGTATGATAGCCACTACCAATCGTTGAGCAAGTTATTAGAACCTCTACTAGCTGTTGAGTAGGCATGATGACCTCTATGAATCGTTGAGCATGTTATTAGGAACTTCACTAACTGTTAAGCAGGTAATTCATCCTCTACTAGTTGTTGAGTAGATTAATGTAGCAAATGTAACAATTCTTTTCGTAGTTCGACACGTAAGTTGAAAATTGGTAATCCACACTTGTAAGCAAATTTTCAAATTGCGACAAGTATCAAGTATATCGTGCGAGTGGTAATTTGATTTGCCGAGATAAGGTTAATGAGTCCAGGTGTCGTTTCACTAGTTGATGATTATAGCAAATAGTTTATATTTAGCTAGCGATGTTTTCTTGTATCACAAATGATCAAATATAATAGATAATCAAATTATCATGTATCAATAGAATCAAGTTTTTAGAATATTTTTATTGAAGGTAGTCATGCTTGTTGGAAAATAGAAATGCAGATAATTGATATAGATTGAGGCAAATAAGATTGCGAACTGTGTGATTTGAAGAGAGTTTCATTCTTTATTTAAAGATGAGTTTTAGATAAGGCTAGTGTGATTGATTTATTGAGGATGCAACTAAATCGACCAGAGTTGCTATTTCAAGGAGTCGAGAGATGTTTTTTAAACACGAAATTTGCTTTCAAAATTCGAAATTTAATTGAGCATCTGGTCCTGATCATTGTTTGGAAAATAATTTGGTTAATTCTTTGTGTAAATATGCCAATTAAAACATCAAAATGTCATTTGAGGGGGGGGGGGAGTTTGTAAAATTAGATGAGATCTTTTAAAAATAATGACTGTTTGTAAGATTGATGAAAAACAGTAATTGCTGGTTTTGAATTAGGTAAATTCAATAGCTTTTCAGATCAATAGGGTTTGAATATTTGAAGTTTATATCAATAAATTCTAAAACATGAAGCATACGAAGTATTAGGGTTGTAAAAAGTTAAAGAATTTAATTATGCAACATGTTGAAATACGTATAAGAGGGATCATAATATTTGAATCAATGTTGGAATTTATCAAGCATACCAGAAAAACAAGGGACTCTCACGAATAAAGCATTATCATGATTATCACAAGGGTTATGAAGTTTGAACTTATACTCAGGATTTAATTACTAGGATATGAGCTTGAAACGATGCTTTGTAAAATAATATGAAACTCACTGTACAGGCACCCTTAATGGTCGCCTAGTTCATTATCTTGGTATCTGCTAGGTTATCATGTTTGTAGTAACCGATCACAAACAGTCGAGTTTATAGTGTCATGAATAATCAAGTTCTCTTAGATTGAAAAGTCTGTAGGTTCACAGATAACGAAGTTTAGTGGTTCATGGATAATCAAGTTTATGGAGGATATGGAGATAATTTATTAGCTTTATGAGAACTCCGATTTGAAAACATAGATAATAAGTATTAGTGCATTATAGATAGTGGATGATCATTTTTATAGCTGTTTTAGGCTCATGGGAAAATATAGATAATGAGAGCTCGTATTATTAACAAAAAAAAGATAACGGTACTAGAAAGTTACATTTAGGAAAACAAGTAGGAATCAATGGAGAATTTGAAGGGTTAATGATGTGTTTGGTTTTAGTAATT
>JAUTDX010005606.1:0-25526 GCA_030844895.1 Ambrosia x helenae
AGATTTCAAGGGATGTTTCCTAAACATTTCCAGCCATTTCCATTTAATTTTAGGGTTTCAACCCTTTCAAATATCTATAACCGGCCATTAAAAAATTAACCATACATATTCGGCTTTGAGAGTCATCATCATCATCACTTCATCAATTTCATCATTGATCACCAATTCACCATGAAATGATTTGATTATTGATAATTAATTACCTTGAAAGATATAGTATTTTAGAGTTTACACTTTACATCAATATATATCTATTTTGGAATTTGTAATATATTTTTATTTTTTATTTTTTATTGCCTACCTTTGTCGTACCCGTATCTTGGATTTTTGAGTTTTGTCGTTCCCCATTCCCGTATCGTCCCCGAACCCCGGTCCCATACCCGATCCAGTGCTACAAGTCAAGCGGTTCTGTCCCGACAAGGTTGCGTTGAGTCGTATGTAACATGTATGATACATCGTGTTGTTTTTGTTAGTACCATCGGAACCAGAAACAAACAAAAGAGAGATCAATCTCAAGAATGAATACTAAAATCATTACATGGAGCTTCTTTTCATTTGGTGGGTTAAATGCAGACACGCCCAACAATGAAAAATATGCAATATTACGAAATTGACTTTTTAAAATAAACATGTAAATTACTAAAATCAAATATGGACGTTTTTTCTTCAAATATTCTTCAAATAAAAGACGATCTTTTACTTGAGAGATTCAGCTGTAAATGATCGAGTTTGGTTCCGAAAGCTTCCAGTTGTCAAATGGACAGTGGCGCAGCTCTTAAGGGGCGGGGAGGGTGACCCCTCGAAATTTTATTCGTATAGAAATTTTTTGGTATATACGATTTCGACCCCTCGAAATTTGTTTTCGACCCCCGAAACTAGTGGTCCACCCCAGTGACTTCTGAGCCCTCGAAGTTTCGGGTGAAGCTTTCACAACTGCAAATGGATACGCTTGTTAAAACGTTTCTGCTCATTACTTATGGGCCACGTAACTTCAGACATAGTCCCGTGATACCCTTTGTAAGTTGGACCGTTTCTGTCCCATTTGCCTTGATCCATACAAGTGACCATGAACAACTGATCGCTTCTTCACTTGGTACTTACAAATGTGTACGGTCAACTACTCATATTCTTTTGTATATCAGGTAGGAGTAGAAAAGCTGCAGACGATTAGTTCAGGTCGATTAATAGTCGGAGCCTGGCGTGCGAACATGGATGCTTTTGGCCTCGCTCCAGCTCCTTGCCGACAGCCTTTTAATACAACCCCTTCTGTTCGAAAAAAACATCTCGAACACCATACCTTGTACTAACATATTTTATAATACTAACAACCTCTTTAATACTAGCCATGTCATCATCGTCCAGGAAAGTCCTAGATTTCACAAGCGTTTAGTGCATAATGTATTTTATATTTTTATTTTTCACAACATAAAACCAAGCACAAATGAATAAAACCATACTAGGAAAAAAGATGTTGGGAAGATCCGAAACCAGGATGAGTGCTTCGTGCCACTGATCAACCTTTCGCAATGATTTCTCGAATCCTTTGAAGCTCTGCAACAACAAATCTTTTCCGTTTTCTCTAATACGTGAGGGATCGACACGATAAAATATTGGCAAAACAAATGACTAGAATTCCTCATTTCATCAAGGATCTCGAGTAGCTCATCAAGGTGTTCATCAGAACTAATATAAGTATCTGACAATACAATAATTGAAGCCCTTGCTTCACCTGGTAGCTCTTTAGCATCATTATCATTTGTTCTTTTCACCGATGATATCTATCTTCAGGATCGGTTGGGATACCCAAAGGTTTTCTCGTGTTAATGCCACCTTAAGATAATCTCCAAAATAGTCATTATGAAGATCTTTCATACTTATGTAAACATTAGGCCGTGTTCGTTCTCTCGAAGAAGATCTCACTATTCTAGGGGAACTAGATCCAACTTGTGGCTGATCCAAGAGACCCTGTAATTAAATTACATGATTAGAGATTCTTCTATAATCACCTGATGAAATTAAATGGAATACATTTGACTACGACCATCATGCTTTGCATCAACTAATAACATCATGCAAGCTTAAAAGAAATTAAATGGAACAAAGTTTGATACAGAAACTTACAGCTGTAGGAAAATTATATTTGAGCTCCGAAAAGATTTTTAAATACTCTATTTTACACCAATTATTATAAATTACTCACTTTGCTCGGGTTGAACTAGGAACTTCCCCTTTAAAAGGCATGTGCCTCTACAAAGTGGGCTAGCCCCGCATTGACTTGAATAATGTACTACTATAGATGTTTCCAATGTCTAAATAAATTTAAAATAACATGTAAATAACAAAATAACTAAAGAAAAAAACAAATATTTTAAAAATAATGATTAAAAACAAGATAAAAAGTGTGGCATTTTTTAAACACACCCGGTTCAATCAGAACTCATTTTGGCCATAACCCGAACCTATTTAATTTGGTTAGAACTCGTTTTAACCCAGAGTAAACTGGACCTGTTTTTTAAGCGGCCTATTTTGACCTGAACACGTTTCGACCCGCGACCCAACCCACCTGTTTTGCCAGACCTAAAAAACTGCATGTTCAGGTTATATGTTTTTTTTTTATTTTGTGAAAAGTTTGGGTGTATCACCGCACCGCACCCACAACCGCTCCACCCCTCTGTTTCTTTATCTCCCAACCCCTTCATCGATCGAAGCCACAATCAATCAAGTTCCTCACCTAATTTACACTAAATTAACAGATCTTTTAACATAGGTTAGTGTTAGCTTCTAGAATTGTTACAAAGTGAACACCACATAGCTCAAATATGCAACCCATTTGTGTAATTAACTCTAATTTAATTTGCATTGGACCCTTTCTTTTAGATTCATTTTTCTTTTGTAATTGGTTTCAACATGAACGACCCGAGAGCTAAACATGAGAGGATCATATTCTCAAAGAAACACATTAAACGTAATGTTCATTACCTCTGTTGCTGCATCACCAAATTCAGATGTAGTTCCAGATTTTGATGTTTTCCCTTGTAAGCCTAAAACGAACTCCATAGATTTGTAGACAAAAGATGATGCAGACATCTGTGCGCTCCTGTAAATATCTTCCTACTTGTTTTGATGACACCATTGAAAGGTTAACAAAAATCGGTTAGTTAGCATAAAGTTTGGACGACTAAACTAGATTATAAAGCACCATAGCCAATGATAGAGATTGTTAAGCTGACAAATTTGTAATGACAAGAGTTCCTATTTTTACAAAAGCGACAGACCTATAAATATACGTAATACATTCAAACTCGTCATATCAGGGCATTGGGGATCGATGATCAATAAACTAACTTTTTCTTAGAAAATCAGATATGTAGTGTGATGCAGGCAATTCTCAAACTGGTTATTTAAAAGATACTAAATTCATCACGCATATTTAACAAGTAGTCATAAATACCCTCAAAACTGCTAATTTGCTTGTACCATAATGCAATAAGTGAATAGCACTTCTAATAAGCAATTCACAAGAACAAAATCAAATACTGCAAAAACACTTTACCAATTGAGAACCATAGATGATGCATCTGACGGTCTTCAATTCTGTATATGATTGACATAGCTGTTGTGGTCTACCGGTCTTTCTCCATCCTCGTATCTCTGTAACAACGCCAAATGAGGAACTTCATTTGCAACTTCCATTCTATCAATAACTCCCACAATTAGAAACGAGTAGAAGAATATACCTGTATCGTCAACATTATCACCAACTAAAATGCAAACCAACTAGCAGTCAGTCTGCCGATCTCCCTTAACTCAAAAAAATCACGGCGGCAAAGATAGTATGCTCCTGTGCTTAGTTGAAACCGAGAAAAAATCGCCACCAAGTATATCTATCCATTCCTTGTCCCTTTGCAAGGTGTCATTTGATGATTCACAGGAACTGTACACGAGGCTTGCACCACACTGCTGTATATCCAGTCCACTTAACACAACAATAGACAAATTAACTTGATCTCCATGGGTTAATTTGGATCCAATTGGAAAATGGCTTAACCAAACAGCAACTTCACTAGGTCCTGGTTTGCGAAGATTTTGGGATTGTAAATCAAATCAACACCACTGGTTGTTTTTATTTTAACAAACCAGTCCCAGTCCTCACCCGATATAGTATATTTGAAAGTTACATCTAATCCTTTTAACCTCCTATCCTTGGGGACACAAAGGCACGTCAAAAGACAAAGATGTGGATTCCGATAGATACTCAGGCTTCATGTTCAGATCCCTTATGTCAAGTAGAGATGTGCTCATTATATTGAATTCATACAACATCTGCATTCACAAGCAATATAAATTAGTGATTCGTATATTTAGTAGGGGTGTTCATCGTCTGCTTCGGCAGTTTTGATGAAAATTCGGGCCAAACCGCTATCTATGGTTAGCAGGAAAAAAAGCAAACCGGCTGAGGTGTGTGGGTCAGCCGAACTGGCCAATTTTGATGATTTGGCGGTTTAACGGTTCGGTTATTTATAACATTATTTGTCTGTATTATAAATTTTAAAATGATAAAGATGGTTCATGATTATAATAGATATACATAAAATACACATAGATTATAAAGTTTAAATGGCTGGTTTACACTGCCGGTTCCAAGTTGAAACATGACCAAACTATAAAAACCGCCAAACCGCGAAAACCGAAATGTTGGGATCTTAAACCAGCTAAATTGCTTTGGTTCGGTCAGTTTCAATGGTCTTTATATGCATACCCCTAAGATTAAGATTATAAACTTTTCATGTAGCAATTTGTTTTGCTTGTGTAGTTGTGTGCTATAGTGGAAAAGAAAACCTGGAGCTGACGACTTCTGCCTATTATGAGCTCATCATCGCCAGCAAGGCATAACTCATGATCTTGATATCCCTTTAACCACTTCATATGTCCCAAATCATATTCATCAAGTTTGACTAATGGCACCAACTTGAAAAAGCCCTCAACTTCAGACAAATTACTACAACCCTCATAGCCAAACTCTTGCAATGTGAATTGGTGTGATTCAAAAGTGACCTTCTCCAATGACTTGCAATAATATATATACAGCTCTGCAAGTGTACTTGGGAGGCCATGAAGCCATTTAAGTCTTGAGCACATGCTCAAGTCAAGGACTCGAAGATTTTTTAGATGAGTGTAACTAGGTAGGTGCTCAAACATATTGTTGCCTAAATTCAAGTATTGCAAAGATGTTTGATTACTGAAAGTAAGAGGAACATCATTGGTACACTCAAATTTACAATCGTTGAGGAATAATCGTTCTATCGAATGTGGAAATGAAAAGGAATGATGGGTACTTTCACACCCTGTCATATTCAATGTACCAAGACTTGTAAGACCTTTAATGGTTTCACAAACATGAGTCAACTTATCACAGTTCCAAAGAATCAAAGTGTCAAGGTTAGGAAGGTAAGAGATTTTGTCAACTGTTTCCAGACGTCGAGACCCTTTAATATTTAGAATCTTTAGTGATTGAAGAACCTATTGCAGAAGTAAAAAAAAAAAACATCATTTTTTCTAGCATCATACATATTCATGAGACTGTAAACTAAAAAGCTATGCCATAGAAAGAGGATATTGTGTTCCATACCGTGGGCGGTTGATGTTGAGATTAATAGAGAGAATTTACAGAGACATACTATATTATAATTGAATCATCCAAAATACAAATGATAGGGGTTGGCCCTATTTATACATAATGAAAGGGTGTGATGCCCTTTGATGAACCGACACAATGGTTCACTAATAATTGTCTACTAAACTTAGGATATATCAAATATTATTTCCAACATTCTCCCCCTTAATTTTGATTTATCCTTTCTTGCTTCAGAGTAGAGTTGGATCTTCTTCTTCATGAACGAGAAGGGATACTTGCTCATTCTTTTCTTGCTTCTTGTCTTTCTTCTTGCTTCATAGTAGCCATAACTTTCTTCATCGTTGTTGTTGACATCTTATTAAATTTCACTTGCAATGTTGTCAACCGATGCTATTGCTTCTTTCCCAATTTCTTTCTTGCTTGTTACTTGCTTTAACTTTGCTAAGTTCCTTGCTGCTTTGAAGCAAAGGTCTACTTTATTGATTTGCCACACAGGTCGAATTTGCCACGAAGGTCTAACTTGCCACAGAGGTCTAACTTGCCACAGAGGTCTAACTTGCCACAAAGGTCTAACTTGCCACAAAGGTCTAACTTGCCACGAAGGTCTAACTTGCCACAGAGGTCTAACTTGCCACAAAGGTCTAACTTTTCTTGCTATACTCAACGAATAGAATTCGGAGTGGACATGCTAATCTCAACGAACAAAAGTTCGGAGTCACTTGCTATACTCGACGATCCACGAATGGTCGGAGTTACTTGCCATATACTCAACGAGTCACGAAGTGTCTCGGAGTTACTTGCTATTTATTTTCTCGACGAACCGAAATGGGTTCGGAGTATCTTGCTATTCGAATAGTTTTATGATTCGATTTTGACTTGTTATGTGGAATTTTTCAATAATCATACTTTTCTCCTTTTTTAAAAAAAATTCCTCCAAAGTTTGATCAGTATATTCTTTTAAAAAAAAACTGATCCTTCGAATCTTGTACAAATCCTCCAATTGATTTGTTTATTAAAAAATTGTTTGATTTTATATTAAAAAATCTTGTTGACTTCTTAAAGTCAATAGTTCCCACGTGAACTTTTCTGCAACACTTTCTTTCCTCCCTTTTTTGTGCCTTTTTTCCTTTCTTTCTAACCTTCGTATTAAAACGATCGTTTCTCTCTAAATCGTTTCACAGTAATTGATTTGATCCTTGATCAAATCCTTTCCTTATAATCCAATACTTCCTTTGTTGATCGAATACTTCTTTAGAACATACTTGTTCTTGTTTCGTTTTCCTTTTTGAAAAAACTTAATCCACTGTCTTAAATCTAAAAATCGTTTACGAAATCAAATTGTTTTCTGATATGATCGTCCGGATGAAACGTTCTACAGAAACGTTTCGTTTTCTTATTCAAACTTTGCGGACGTTTTTTCTTTCTTTCAGAAAACAGAGGATTAAACACATGATCATTTGATCTCGATTGGATTAAGATTTTGTATTCGATTTGTTCAATAATGATGAAGGGTGGGATGTAACCGTTTAAACGTGATTCGATACACGCTCTCGTACTGTTTTCTGTTTCGCCGGAACTTCGCCGAAGTATACCGGAATAAACCGTTTGACGGTTTTTGTTCTTGATTAACGGTTACAACCTTGAATATTGATCTTTCTCTTCGTTCCTTTGGGTATTGGGATGATCTTATTCAATTATTCCGTTCGTTTTCTGGGCACAAGGGATGACTCTGTTTTTCGGAAAAAACAGGGGATGATTCCGTTCGATGTTCTCTCTTCTTCTAACAGTGATGAATCGATAAAAACCAATGCTCTGATGCCATGTTGAGATTAATAGAGAGAATTTAGAGAGACATACTATATTATAATTGAATCATCCAAAATACAAATGATAGGGGTTGGCCCTATTTATACATAATGAAAGGGTGTGATGCCCTTTATGAACCGACACAATGGTTCACTAATAACTGTCTACTAAACTTAGGATATATCAAATATTATTTCCAACAGTTGAAAGGTTATCAACAGCTGTAGCTCATATCCAAAGTGACCAAGTTCCTAAGGGATAAGTGAGAAATTATGTTGCCATGGTTGAATCCATGCCAGCAGAGCCATCTTAAATGTTCCGATAAGTCCTTGTAAGATGAAATGTGTTCGACATAATTGAGCTGGAGCAATTTTAGTTGATCCATCTCCTGAAGTGAATCTGTCGGAAGCCGAAACTGCAAATTTAGAATGAAGAGTCACTACTAGAAAAAAGGCCTTTCTTGACACGTATTGCGTGTCAAGAAAAGGGTCTGATGACAAGAAAAAAAAACGTCAAGGATGGCGGTGTCATAAATTTAAAATGACATATTTTCGCGTGTCATCTATTTATGACACACATTTATGACAGCATTTATTGACACACGTTATGACACTTTTTAATGACACGCATTTTTATGACAGTTTTTGTTGACATTTTTTCGACACATATTATGACAGAAATTTATGACAGAATTTTATGACGTTCTTTTGCGTGTCATAATTTATTAATCTAAAAAAAATTCCCTGTAAAATTACATATTTACCCTCCTGGATTTATAGCCATTTTATTTTATGCAAAATAATTAGCAAACTAATAACAAAAAACATCATTTCATTATAAATCCGGCCATATTTATCAAATTACAAACTAATCTGAGACAACGTTTAACGTTTACAAAAATATTGTATCAACATTACATTGCCTTCAAACAACTTTCGATCATTTGAAAATAAATGTCGCGGTGTAGCCTGGTCATTCTTCGCGAACGACATCCATGTCCTCATCCCCATAATGATCCGCTCCTCCCCCAACCTGAGACAACAATAAAATTAATACATTACTCGAGGCCGGCCAATTATTTTACATAAATCATAACGCATCGCTACGTTTATTTCAGTTGCCCAATATTTCAGTTGCATGGAGACATTGTTTTAACTTAAATTTCTAAACTAATATATAGGTAATATCATGGGATTTAACTTTTCAATTGCTTAGGGAAACATTAGTTTTATTACAACATCCCTAAACAAAAGCTGTCAACCAGAAGAAAAACAAATCAACAATTAAATACACATATAGTACTAGAACTAATTTTTGCAGGACCTATTAATGCACATCATATCCACTACATAAAAAAAAATCTTATTCGTTTCAGAGCCCTAAGGATTAAGCACGCAAATAATCACCCTTCTAAAGCATCTGATTACTCATTTAGTGTTCTAGGATTCTATGCTAAAAGCGCGTTTTGGTTTCTTCTTCTTTAATGGAAAAGAAAACAAGTCACCCCACTGATTTATTCTTGTAAACCAATACTGATAAATGCAAAATAAAATCAATGGACAAAGAACTTCACTATAAACCAATTCAAACCTGAAAAATGGAGAGAACCGTGACAGGATCTGTTGCTGAAATAAGTGCACCGAACATCAAACACTCAACCAACGGAAGTCTGTACATGAGATACATTACACCACCAAGGTATCTGTAGCATCACATGCAAAGCAAAGCCGTCTGAACTTGAGAAGGCATTTAACAAAAAGACGAAAAATGCATTTCTTCTCTTATTTTGTATACTACACACTCAAATTATTGTACTAGTAAAAGTAATAAACTTTCCCAAAATTGTAAATGTCACAATGGCTCCAAAGTTTGAAAAAAAAATGGTTTCTGCAAAGAAAAAAAAACAATCAACAATTAATATTCAAAATGTCATAACAGAATAAAATCAAGAGTCAAAATAAAAAACTGAATGGTGACTATGTTGACTTCCGTATACCAATTCGTGCATTGCTGAAGAATTATACCTACAGAGTGGCACTTCACCCATTCGTAATAATGATACTGGTTTCCGAGGTGTAAAAAATGGCCTGTAAGAACAATTGTCATGCAAAACAGAAAAGGCAAAATGATAGGTCAGGCAGGTTGCGGGTAAGGGACTTTGTCCTAGATTTTCAAATATGTTTAACTGTGTCTAAGTATGATTACAAAAAAATATTGTTTCAATAGTAAACTAACTTTTTTTTAGATAAATGGGTTTCAAAGTTTTGTGCATTCCAAATGGTGAAATAAACTTTGGCAAGTGTTGAATCTGTTTCCTTTTTTGACCATTAGCAAATAAAACCAAAATCACATCAACCCATTTATAAGTAAATGGATTGAAATTGTCACAAGAGATAAAGCATTCATCCCAATACGAAAAAATAGATAGAGTAAATGGAAACTTACTTAAAATGTTGAATTGTCAATGGAGATAATGGCTGCCATTTTGTTGTAGATCCTCTTGCACGTAAATAAATAGTGCCATTATCAGAGTTAATTGGCGTGAGACCTGCTACAGCATACGCTTACCCTTCAACCAACTCTGATTGCTGCAATAGCCAAATTATTTTGTTTTTACTAAATTATTGTGTTGTGTTACTTTTACAGAGTGCTCAAATACACTTTATGCGAAATGGGCTATTTTCCTAAATGGTTACTTGCATATGAAAAGAACCAACTTAGTTTCACCCCCTAAAACTCTAAACCTTTTAAAAAATTCGGTTCACCCAGACCCATAAAGCCATGTAAAAAAGTGTTATAAGTTTGATGGCATTTGCTGGGTGTTGGTTACATTTTCGTTCTTTTCTATAAATTTTGAATATTTACTGAAAAAGAGAAATCATGTTTATATGTCATATATTTTAGCATGGAAGAAAGTAGAAATAACTAGATAATAAGGCATGGCACATGATTCACCTGTTTCTCAATTTGGTTCCATATTGTTATCAATCCCTGCTGTGGGCAGCTCTTCTGAATATAACTTTGAGAAGTTAAACCAACCACTCTCACCCTTATGAGAATGTTGACTTCCCTCCTACTTAGTCCAGCTTCCTCCAGTGCCGTTTCAATCAGTTT
Source organism: Ambrosia x helenae (assembly GCA_030844895.1). Classification (NCBI taxonomy): domain Eukaryota; kingdom Viridiplantae; phylum Streptophyta; class Magnoliopsida; order Asterales; family Asteraceae; genus Ambrosia; species Ambrosia x helenae. The sequence continues at coordinate 10,556 of JAUTDX010005606.1, forward strand.
ATCCATCTTTGACTGTCTAGTCGCCTATAAACGAACCAGAAACATTAAAATATTCCGGCAAAGAAGCAGCCAAATAGGTGGGTGATTATATAAAATAGGTCAGGTCATATACTTAACGAGCACATCAAATGAAAAGCAACTCACAACAGTATTTTTTTGTATGGAAAAACATGTACTTTTTTTAGTGGTCAGATCAGGTTGCCAACCCGTGTCCTTTCAGAAATATAAACAACTAATGCATTTTATAATGATTATAACAACTATATAAAAAATGAAATTACCACTTCCAAGTATAACTGATAAAATAGATTTACCTCTGATCATACAATTGCATCCTTTTGTTTTCCATCCTCTTTGATCTCACCACAAAAACTCCATCACATAACCTAAAAGTGAGAAACAATTAAAAAAAATCTATAATAAAAAAAACTTAAGTAAACTTAAGAGTATCTTATATTCGCTTCAGCATACCTCTCCCTATAGTGAATAGGGTATATCCGAGTCACTCCAACTAATGTGCTGGGAACTACCCCTCCAGAACCTTTAATGCACTTGAATGCTAATGTAGCACACCCACTTTTACCTGGATATACAGCAACACAGCCATGTATGAGATCTAGAAAAGGCAGGATAAACTCAGATTGTATTTTACATTTTTACTGATATCGGGTCAAGCATGTAAAATAGTAATTAAAAAAAAGCTATCAAATGAGACAAAATATATAAGCATTGCCAAGTGCCAGGCGTCCAGCGATACAGTACTACACAGCTTACATTTTCACTGTACTCTTAGACCTACTTAATATAATCTCAAGATTTTTAGAAAAGGGTAAACATAAAGAGCAGATGGACCCAGCAACATTAACAAAACAAAATATATGAAACCATAGCAGCCTTCATGGCATTCTAATCGCAGCGAAAGGTCTTTGTGGTGGCCGAATGACAGAATCACAGAAGCACCCCAAGAAACAGAAGGGTGAACACAAGTGCATGCAGTACCAATGTTAATATACTTTTACTTGATTTAACAATTTGTCATTTTGGACAAAGAAACATAACAGGCTTTTACAAAACTTTAGTGCTTCGGCTTCAACTTTGTGATATAACTTATAACCTATGAACTATAAAGGTAGTTCACAGATGACTTGTGTTCTCATTTCAAAGCTTAATCAATATAATTTCTTGATTATAATCTTCTACCGCTATAATATCAATAACAAACAGCATTCTAGTTATGTAGGAAAAAATCACTATATCGATTACAAAAATAGGGTCATTCCCCATTAGTCACTCATTAAATCTCTGAATGTGGCTACTTACAGGTTTGAGAACAGTAAACTCCACAAAAATCAACCAAAACAGCAAAACTAAAATAAGAAAACTGATTTTATTGAATCATGGACTATTCAACCCATCTATGAAAGAAAGATAATTTACCAGAAAATGGTGAATTAGATAGAATACTTATTCGCCAATGCGATTCATGTAATTTGCTTAACAAAATCCTCAACTCAAACCTATAACAAATTACCCCACCCAAATAGATAAACCCCACCCAAATAGATAATCTTTTCTTTTGCTTTCTTTCATTCCTTGAAACCCATCATGAATTAAACTCATATGACAACACCCTCCCCAAACAAAGAATCTTGGAATGCTTCCCATGAAAATCGAAAAGGGTGGTACCTGGGCTGTGTTGACAGGTGACGGAGAGATGAAGCGGTGATGGTTGGTTGGCGGTCGATCGGACAATAGAGCGGAGATATAAAGTCCAACGGAGGAGATGGTTCGGTCTGGTTCCAGGTTTCACTTCGTCGGAACTGAATGGCGCCCGGAGAGACAGAGTCGAGTGGGAGTGGTATGGCTGCTCGAGTGGGAGTGAATGCTAGGGTTTGTGGTTTGAATGCTAGGGTTTGTGTGGAAAGTGATAAGTGGGTTTTTTACAGCAGAGAGAGCAGGGAGTGGGATGGGAGGGAAATTAGAAATTCAGAAATTTTTTATGACAAAAACCAATGACACGCAATATCTTATTTGTCATATTTTTTATTTCTTGACATTAAATTCTTGACGCCCAAAAATATGTGTCATTAATTAACTAAATTTCAAAATCCATGACAATTTTTTAATGACACACACTTTTGCACGTCATAAATAAGTGTGTGTCATAAAAAGAATGTCAAGAAAGACCTTTTTTCTAGTAGTGAGTGTCTATTATTAGCACTACCCATATATGGGATTAAATGGAAATATGTCTCAAGTATTAACAAGCTATTTGTGGATTGCCTTAAGATATTTTCAATGTCTTAGAAAAAAGATTGTCATGTAATGATTGAGGTCAGAAGAGAATAATCTCAAAAGAGTAGAAACTTCATAAATGTTCATCACAGCAACAGACAAAGAGCTTTTAGCCAACGATTTCAAGATATTTTGTAAACATGAATTAATTATGATTCTAGTGCTTATAGAAATTGGGAGTCTTGGGACAAATATTCTCTTAATAGGTAGTTTTAGAAAAATTACATTTTAGTATTTAATTCTAGTTTCATGCCTCATAAAATTTGATTTAATTTAATGCCTACATATTTCTAGAGTCTAGATTTTGACTGTATTAGGATAACTAGCATAGTGTAATATATGTCCCTTATAGAGTCATATGAATCAATTAGATATCTTTTCAATCCCATTATTATCAACGTTTCGATCACTTTTCTTATCTGTAAAATAATTCCTTTTGTGTCTTTGTTTTTATATGTGGCCCCCATATTGCGCCAAATCCTGCACTCCAAATTTGAGGGTGTAACTTCATAGAGGCACTAAGGTACAATTTGAGTATATGATAGCCCACCAAATAGATGGGATTTCAAACTTGCATTATTTTTTTGAAAGAAAGAAAATACGCGCATATCACAGGTTTTGAAATATAATTAGAAAAGAGAAGTACAACATACCCATTCTATTTGTTCACATTTGAATTTGTCCACCTCTTCCATCAACACATGCATGTCAAGTGCTAACCCTTTCATTTTTATTGAACTCTAAACACAAAGAAAAAGAAACTACAGACACTTAAATGGAATTTGAATGTAAGCTTAAACATACACAAAAGAAACACCTTACCCTTATGTTTCTCAACAAATCATAGGACTCTTCATTACGCCAGACTCTACTGCGTTGTGCAGGTATGGGTGATTCTTGATCTACTATGTTTCTCCCCAGTTCTTGAAGCAGTCTATGCATCATTAATTTGTTGTTTGGTGCAACATAAAGAAGGCATCTATTAATAAGGGTTTTGATCCTAGATACCGCAGAGTAATCGGGCTCCAATATCTTTACCACGTAATCGATGTCTACACCAACAAAGAAACAAGCAATGTGCAGAAACAACTCTCTATCAGAGTTATACGGTAACGAATCGTAACTCTTTTTTAATACACTGTAGATGTCATGATGGATGTCTTTTCCCAATAACTTTAGTGCACTTTCCCAATATGAAATACTGATATCCTCTGATAGAGAGGAACCCAACACTTCAAGAGCCAGTGGATTTCCTTCACAATACCGTACTACCTCCTTTGCAAGCTCCTCATAACCTTCCATTGGATTTTTAGATCCAAAGGCATGAAGACACAAGAGCTCTAATGATTCATGATCATTAAGTAATTTCATTTTGTACTCATGATACCTCCTTGATCTAGACCTAAACCAAATACCTATATCATTTTCCATGGTTGTTAGTATGATCTTACTTTGTTTATTAATATTACCAACTCCAAGTAAAGCATCCAACTGGCTTGGTTTAACAATGTCATCAAGAAGAATAAGCGCCTTTTTGGTTTGTAAAACCTCTTCAATCTTAAATGCACCTTGACAAACACTGGGTATTCTTCTGTTCTTGCCACCCAAAAGATCTTTCAAAAGTTGTTTTTGTAGATAAAGCAAACCCCCGGGTTCTTTACATCTACTACCAATGCATTCGACAATACCAATATTCTCAAAATATTGCCAATTTGAATATACTATGTAGTGGGCCAATGTTGACTTCCCACTTCCTCCCATGCCACAAATTACTAAAAATTCAGCATCAGGTTGGTTTAGCCAATCATTGATCTTTTCTATTCGATCATTCATCCTATTAGATTGAGTGGAAGATAAATTTGTTTCCGATCTAACCTATTGTAAATGAGATCAACAATTTTCTTCAAAAACTGTGTTTCATACCTGCAGTAACACATAAACATATTTGGAAGTTCCATAAAACTTAATGATTATTATGTAGGAAAATTTAACTTTGTAATGTAAACTACAATCCACTATATATGTTCAAGATCGTAAAGGAAAAAGCATATAAGTAGAGTAAAACATAATATATTTTATAGTTTAACTTTAACCATAGATACTTTTCTTAAATGTAAATCCAATCAAAATTAAACATAACTTACGGATAAAAATTAGTGCCAAACAGAGGCCCATAGTTTGACATAAGACACTTAAAATCTGAATATTCTTATGTTTCCTATATCAATCTTTGACTGGCTCAAGAGATAAAACAGGAAGGTTCTTATGCTAGAATCATGTTTTATGAAAACAAATGGTCTGATATTTTAATTGTGTGTGAGGCCCACACATAGATTGAGATCACCCCTGTGCCTATGGCTATGGGATAGGTCACATCTATGGAATATCACAGTGACATAGATGTCCAGTCGGTTTAGATATTTCACCGGCAACGTCCATCTCCACTTTTTGTGACATAGTTCTGGTGCCGGACTGGCGGTGGGAACGTGCCACATAAGAGGGCGGTGTAATTCCCATGGTCCTCAATTCAAGTACAACCCTAGTCCCTAGCTACCTAACAGAGCTCTTACATTTGGCAGTGCACGTAAGGGATTAGGAGCCACGGTTAAGACTGTTATTGTTTCATTTTTTTTTCTAACCAAGCTAACTCACACGCTAATCCTACTCCAAAGCGAATGAGTCTACATACTCATACGTCATAGTAAGCATTGGGCATATTGTAACCTTTGTTGTTTATCCACAATATACTAACACATGTGACTGTAAAAGTATTCAAACATGATTATTAACATATATCCAGTACTTATTAACTACTAATTAGGAATACATCAAAAAGCATACCCTGAAACAACCTCGCCGGTCAAATTAGCAATCTGTGTAAGCGCAGCCTTCCACCGCTTCACATTATCACCCGTCCACTTTGTGTTGGTTTTGACTCTTATGTTGAAAGTGTTATTCTGCTTCCTAACATCAGACGGATCAACTTTATAAAAAACCGGCAAAACAAAATGATTACACACCCTCCTTTGCTCAAGGATCAAGCAAAGCTCGTCAAGACACCAAGTAGAAGTTGCATATGTCTCGGATAATACAACAATTGAAGCCACGGATGCCTTAATTGCGCTAGCTATTTCGATATTCAGTTCTTGACCTCGGTCAACTTCATCGTTATCCCTAAAAGTGCGAATTCCTGCTCGTACTAACGCGTCGTAGAGATGATCGGTAAAAGAATGGCGAGTATCTTCGCCTCTAAAACTTAGAAATACGTCGTATTGGGTACCAATAGCGCTAAGAGAGGTGGTGTTGCTTGTGGCAGTAGCACTGTCGTTGATGGTTGCAGTAGCATCGTCATGGTTGGTAGGAAGACAACAACTGATCGTAAATCCTGAACTAGCGTTGCCCATTGGAAGTTGATTTGTGTGAGAATAGAATAACAGCAGCAGTTGGACAATATTCAGAAGATGTTTAATGCTTACAAAAAGAGTCAAAATTTATAGCATTATTGGCTCTCTATCTCCTTTTCTCTCCATCCTTATTATTTTCCTCTCTCTTTTTCTCCATCATTCTAAAAGTCAACTTATCTCATTTTTCATCTTATTTTCATTTTATTCAAAGCCTAAGAAGTTTTTTTAAACCATCACACAAACACTTTTTTTAACTTATGATTTTTTGAAAAAGCAAATCATAAAGAGGTGAAAAAATAGAGAGCCAAACATGCTCTTAAAATACCTGAATCATGAGGGGATATATATTGGGGGCTAGATAGGTTTTGGATTAAAATATTAATAAAGTGAGATAAGGGGTGTGATGAATCTATATGTAAAATAAGGTTTATAGTGGATGTGGGGCTTGATAATCATTGCATAATTATTGTTTTTTATTTAAATAAATAAAATTATATAAAATAAAAGTAAATTTATTAAATAAAATGTATATATTAGATTAGTTACAAAAATCAGTGTTTTTATAAGTTTAACTAAAAATGCTGAAAAGTCAAAGGTGAAACCCATAGTATACCGTTTATTTCCCAAACCATCAAAACCCACCCCTCTTCTCTTCTTGATTGCAAGCAGCAACAGCCAAGGGGCTGTCGCCAAGACTCCTACTCCTTGCCTCGTATTTTAACAAGGTAAAAGACACACACCACCATCAGATTATGAGAGAGAGAGATTAGGAAGGAGTCGTTGGCTCACGGTGGAGACACTGCGGCGCAGTCCAACTCCGGCCAAACGTTCGAAATTGTTTTTTTTTTAATTTACAAAACTTGACCATTCAACGGTCATAATGGCCAAACGTTCAAATTTGCAGGTCGTTCACCTCGCGATAGCAATCACACTTTGCCCCATAGCGCCGGTGGGGGCGGTGTTCCCGGTGCTATGGGTGGTGGTCTAAGAGTCTCTTGTCCGAACTTAACTAGCTCATCTATTTATATTATAATATTAGATTGTCCCGGGTGCTTTCCGAGATAGACAAATCTAATGTGAAGTGATAAAATGTGTGTACCATAAAAGAAATAGGCCATTTTTTCAGTATTTTTTTTAGATGATCAACTTTCGATAACTCAGAAAACTTACTTCTAATTCTACATGCAGTATTGTAAAACCCCGTGATTAATCGGTGATTAATCGCTAGTCGGTAGTTTACTGAGTTATTTTTCGTTAATCAGTCAATTAATCAGCAGTCGGCCCTAGTCGGACCTCATCGGCCTAGTCGGCCAACCAAATAGTGACGATTCTTACAAGAATTCGGCAAAAATCTATAATTCCAACCAATTTTTGCCAAAACCTATAAATTTCAGTAGGTTTCCAACCGAACCATGTAGATTCTAACTATTAACCATGTATATTTAAACAAATAGGTCGAGAAGGGATTAAAACCTGTCCATTTAAAATATTTACCGATAAAAATGTGTGTATATACATAAAAACTGAAAATTACACATAAAAATCTCAATCCGATTAATCTTGATTAATCACGATTAATCGCTAGTCCCCACCCCACTGGCTGACTAGCGCTTAACGAGTTCTACAACACACTCTACATGTGCATATATTGCTCAAGTGAAGTCTCTATACAACTTTGTCATTTCCTTAAGACATTCTAAAGCTATGATGTAACCTGGGAAAAAAACAATCAAATTGGTATAAAATAATATGTCATGATGATGATCGGTTTAAGAGGCGTGTATGGTGGGGTGATCAGTTATCACTTATCAGCTAGAGATTCACCTAGTGTCTAAGAATCATAGGCAACATCTAACCGGTTTAGCAACCTTTATAATCAATGTTCCTAGCAACACCAATCAAAATACAAAAAAAAAAAAGAAGATTCTTACCAAAATGACTATATCTGTGAATATATATATATATATATATATATATATATATAGGTTTAGGTTCCTGTACAAATGACATATTTCGTGAGAAGTGTGAGAAGGATTAAGAATTGACATGTAGGCATCATGTTTTGGATTTAGGAATGATGTTTTAGGTTGTTTTAAATTGAAAAACACCAAACACAACAATCTAAAACACAATGCAATGTATTATAGTTATTAAATTTAAAAAACAACTAAAACACACTACTTAACACTTAAAACACACTGTTTAATGTTCTTAGCATGGTGTTTTAAGTTTTAAACCTAAGATACATTGTTTTTTGTTTTTAATTGTTATGTTTGGTGTTTTTCTAGACAAAACAATCCAAAACATCATGAATAAGTTCAAAAAATGATGCCTAAGTATCAATTTTAATCCTTCTCACACTTCTCACGAAATATAGCCTTTGTACATGAACCTCACCCTATATATATATATATATATATATATATATATATATAGGTAGAGGATCCTATAGGAAAATTGATTTGTGTGAGAAGCGTTAGAAGGATTAAGAATTGACATGTAGCCATCATGTTTTTGATTTTGGAATGATGTTATGAGCTATTTTGGCTTGAAAAACACTTAACACAACAATATACAACAATTTAAAACACAATCCAATGTATCATAGTCATTAAATTTAAAATTACAGATAAAACACCCTAGTAATTACTTAAAACACTATGCTTAAATGTTTTTGACATAGTGTGTTAAGTTTTAAGCCTAAAATACATTGTTTTCGGTTATTAATTGTTATGTTTGTTGTTTTTCTAAGCAAAACAATCCAAAACATCATGAATACGTCTAAAAAAATGATGCATACATATCAATTTTTAATCCTTCCTACACTTCTCACACAAACCAATTTTCCTACAGGAACCCTACCCTATATATATATATATATATATATTATATATAATATATATATAGCTAGCAGGTTCTTATATGTAATAGTAAGTTCAAAACTATATATACTATCATAACATGATTAGTGACTTGCCTAGACATGATTATGAATTATCTAAACACATTATTTTTTTCTGCATGAACAAAAACCACTAAAAGTCATTTTTTTTTTCGTTTTTTAATAGCACTATGGTGCTCGTTGGAAGGAAAAGAAAACGCTCGTTAATTTGGTGTAATTTGTTTTTTGAAAAATGTGAGGGAAAATAAGGAAAAGATAAAGATAAAAATATTAATTAACATATTTGAAATTTTAAAATAATAATTAATAGTTATCTTGGGTAGAGATAACGTACAAAGGAACCTTAACGTTAGAAGCGTAAGAAGCAATCTCAGCCATTAGATTAACAAGATAGCTGAATGGTAATTAAAAACCCTAATCATACTTGGGTTAAACTAACCAAGGGTAATTTAGGAAAAAACGCCTAAATTTTTTTACAAATTGGTAAAAACAGAATCAAAATAACGAAAATCAAAACATAATTTTTCATCAATTGTGATCGAAACCAATGCGAATGATTACACAATCAAAATACATAAAACAAACATCGAATACATTCATTATCAGTAATTGAAATTAAAAAAATAAGAAAAACAGAGTATTATAATTATACAATAAATTAGTCGAAAATCATATGAATCAACATTAAAAACGCACGTACTATTTGTCAGAAGCACTCGATTTTGATTCTAGAAGAAGAATTAAAGATAAAAATGGGTTATAAAAAAGTTGCAGGCGACGAAGAAGACCATGATAATAGGGATCTTTAAACGCACTCATTATATAATATGTCACACCCCGACAACGCACAACAGAATGCAAGTCATGAGGTAACGGAAGTTGTTACCACAAAGTTTAGCGGTTCACGGTGTAATTACGTATGGACATCTTGCTAACACCCTCTAGTTAAACATTGTTTTAAAATTCGTGGATAACGAAAGTTGTTGAAAACAAAGAAAACAAGTTCTACCAAGATGAAGCAAAATTTAAGTTAAAATTGTATTACAAAACAAAATAAACATTGTTTTTAGATAATTTTCAATGGTTCCAACATCATGCCCATCGTAGTGCCCAGCTAAACCACTCTCTAACAACCTAAGCATCAGTACCTGATGAAGACTCACACTGCTCGTAGATACGGGGTATGCCTTCTATCACTGCCAAGTCCTTCAGCTTCTTAGGTAACCATTCCCAACCATCCAACTCAACTTTTCTGATCTTACCACTAGTAGATGATTGTCCCTCAATATCCACTGGTTGCTTTCGTATGGGTAACGCAGCAACCACTGGAGTGCTAACCTCATAAACCCTGGGTTGTGACCTGTCTGTCCTGAACATAGCAAAAAGACCGTCGTTCCTGGGCTCAGATGGCAACATGTAATCCGGTATAGGCTGCCCAGTAAAAGGTGCTCTAACCACATGCTCCGGGTCTACAACTGGTGCCATCATAGGCTCAACTACAGCCGTGCATCTACCACTGTCGGTGCTACTACTACAGGATTATACGGATCCTGTATCGGCTCATGCTTGTACTGGATAAGCTGACGTGTGATGTAACCATTATCTGTGACAAGTATATCCGTACTAAATAAGTATATAGCTTTATAATGTAACTAAATCACTTAATCACAAATGATAACACATTATAAAAGCGTAGTTATTCCTAAGTCTTTTTGTCTAAGGTACTTTAGGCGATGCATACTAGGTCTTAATATTAATCACTAAGTGTTCGAGAGCTTTTATGGTTATAGTGTAGACTAGTAGTTCCTACTCATCTATAACCATGGCTCTGATACCAACTTTGTCACACCCCGACAGCGCACAGCGGAATGCAAGTCATGAGGTAACGGAAGTTGTTACCACAAAGTTTAGCGGTTCACGTGTAATTACGTATGGACATCTTGCTAACACCCTCTAGTTAAACATTGTTTTAAAATTCGTGGATAACGAAAGTTGTTGAAAACAAAGAAAACAAGTTCTACCAAGATGAAGCGAAATTTAAGTTAATATTGTATTACAAAACAAAATAAACATTGTTTTTAGATAATTTAAATGGTCCCAACATCATGTCCATCGTAGTGCCCAGCTAAACCACTCTCTGACAACCTAAGCATCAGTACCTGAAAAACATGCTTAAAAATATCAACATCATGTTGGCGAGTTCACAGGTTTAAAAGCAATAAATAAACTTTCAAGTTTAACGAAAATGTATGATCAATTATCACTAGAAGATAACCAAGTAGACTTGCGAAAATCTAACAAGTATGATGTATCCAAAGGCTCCTAATCAAACCATAACTTTGTTCCCGGGGTGACCTCTTCGAGAGGAGCTTTTTGGAGGTTATGTTCATTTTTCAATCAGATCACAGCTAAACTCGATCATGAACCAAGGCAAGTTGCAACCTGTGAGCAAAAAACAAATTAACAAGTATTTTAGTCAAACTGAAGAACAAAGGATAAAAATAACAAATTAACAAGTAATTAACCTGTGAGCAAAGCAGTGAATCTAATATGCATAAGTATTGTATTTCCTAACAAGTGCTTGTAATCCGTTCCATTCTCCTCTCATATTGCTAACACCATCATAACCTTGACCAAGGATTTTTTTAACATCAAAATTCCATTGCAAAAGTGTATTCCACAAATTTGTTTTTAAGGTCGCTGCTAAAGTATCCGGAACATGAACTAAATCCAAGAACCTTTCTTGTATAACCCCTTTTGCATCAACAAATCTTACAACTATGGCCATTTGCTCATTTTTTGACTCATCAACCATGACACAAAACCATGAATCCCCCATTTCGCTACGCATATGCTTTCGCACTTTATTTGCCATAATATTAAGAATTTCTGTTGAGTATCGGAAGATGTATATTTGGAATTATAAGGAGCATTTTCCAACACAACCTTTGCAACATCTTCATTATAATAAGCTAAAAGTTTTAGCAATTCACGAAAGTTACCTTGATTCTTAGATTTGGAAGATTCGTCATGTCCTCGTAAAGCACAATCTTGGTATGTCAACCAACGAACTACATCAATTGTGGTTTTTAATCTTAAACGGTTCTTCCTTATTTGCTCTTCACTTAGCTTTTCTATGAAATTTTCAAGGTGTGCTTTTTGGTTCAACAAGTTCTTATATAATAGAAAAGCCTTTTTGTGTTTTTCATAGCCACAATGCGTCAACAATGGACAATATTTTCCAACATTAACTTTTTTCCAATTGTCAAATCCTTCACTAGTAAATGCACTATGACCACGCTGCTCATTTGGATCTTCATTATATAAATAACATAGAAAACAACAAGCTTTGTGTTCGGTTGGAGAATACTCTAACCAATTAGGGAACATACCAAACCAAGCATATTTAAATCTACGAAGATTATTCTTTGGACCTCTAGGCTTATACTCTTCAAGTTTTATTTGATACACTCCTAAGGAGATATAAGCTAGTCTTACTTTCTCCCTTATATTAACCGGATATTTTCACATTGCAAGTCGTTTAGCGGGACCTCTTTCTAAACTACTAACATCCACTTCATTCATGTTGCTTGTGGATTTTGAGGAATATCATGCCCTTGTTGATTGTTTTGATCCGCTTCATTAACTGGTTCATTAATCGGTTCGCTTGTTGAAGCTTTTTGACGTTTACTTATATTTTCATTATCTATTCTTTCTACTTGTTCCTCATTCGCTCTTTTGAAAAAAGATGTTATGGTTTTGTTCTTCCCCATCATATATCTAATAACATAAACATTAAATTAAGTCATAAATCATAATTATTTTTCATATGATAAGTTGATCAAAATATTAAAAAAAACCACCTCTAATTGTTTGAACCAATGTCACAGACTTACGACAAGTAACAATACTCAACAAAATTACAAAACAATTGTAAATATAATTAATATTCAATTCAATATGAAAATGGAAGTGGTCCAAGTAGATACCTTTATGGACAAATGAAATGTGCTAAATGAACTTTGAATGAAGACAAAATGACTAATCTTGTTGAAAATTGAAAGCAAGCATCAACTCTTGTCCCCTTCGGTGATGAGATCCAAGATTCCAAGCAGGGCCGGCCCGGAAATTTCAGGTGCCCGGGCCGAGTGGCGAAAATATGTGTCCTTTAGTCTTAGGTTTTTTAAGTAATATTTTCATAACTGAAGCGGACGTTAAATCGTGTCCTTACCAGTTCCCTAGTCGGACCGGTTGAACCGGATATAAAACTGAAAGTGTCGTAATAATTATAAAAATTAATATGTTTGGCTAATTGGCTCATAAAAAAACCATTTCTTAAAATTCCATAATAATTTGGAAAGGCCATTATTTTATCTCTAGACTTCAAAAGTTTTTTAATAAAATGAATTTGACTTGCATCATGTGCAAAAGCATGAGACAATTACTGTTTTGTAGTACTACTATATATTAAAATTTACTGTTAAGGTTGCAGAATTACCGTACCACAACCAAATCTCAAGTAACAGACTTCAACTTTTTTTTTAATTTTGTCGTATCCTTCCAATCTAATTTATCATGTATAGTTCATCTTCTTCCTTATCTACTCTTCACCCTCTTGTGTTTATAACCAGTGATATTCAAGATGAGATCTTTTTTTTTTGTCGAAAACAGAAAGAAAATACTTGCAAAAGAAAAAACACTCGTCGCCGCTCAAAGTGTCTCTTTAGAAATTGGGCCCGGGCTGGGAGTCCTCCCCGCACCCTCTCAGGGCCGCCTTGATTCCAAGATAGAGACACAGAGCAAGCACAAGGGATGAGGTTTCCTTTTTTTTTAATTGGGTCGGGTATTTTAGGCGGGCTTTTAAATTAGTATTTCTAAAAGAATAAATGGGCTAAATCAAACATTTGGGTTTTACCTCTTAAAATGGACCCAAAAGTAAGAAAAAAACCCGGGGGTCGAAACCGTATATACCTATTTTTTTAAAAAAAAAGACTGGGGGTCGAAACCGTATATACCTAAAAAATTCTGTACGAACCCTATATAATCGGAACTTCTGAGCGAAAATTCGGGAGGTTGGTCGCCCCCATCTAACCTGCGCCACTGTTATCACCGTCAACGCAAAACCGCAAAAACATCGCTATCATCATCATCAGCCAGAGAGAGAAAGCAGAGAAAGAAGCGATGGAACCGGTTACTACACGTTACACCGCACCACACTCATCATCACCATCACAACACACCGTCGCCATCATTACCGTCACAACATCACCGTAAAGATAAAGAGAAGATAAACAGTATGAGTCGTCGACCATCAGAGCATAGCCGCCACAGATCGGGTCGACTTAACCACATGCAACAAATGACAACCATCTACCTCCATAATGGTCGTTATTGCCCCTGTTGATGGTCGACGCGAGAGACGTTGCTGGGGACAGCAAAAGAAGAAAACAAACGGAGAAAAAAAAGTGGCCACAACGGCAACAACTACGTGGTGGTTAGTTAGGCGGTGATGTTGTACTTGTAGTTGTGGCGATTACGTGATGTTGTTGTAGTTGTGGTTGTAGTAGCATGAAGTTTTTGTTGTGGTGGTGGTTTTGTAATGATGGTTTTATGGTAGGGATTTGTTAGAGTGAAGAGAGACAGTTGGTCATGGGTGGTTGAGGTAGTCGTTGTGGTAGTGATATAGAATGTGATGCTGGTGGTGGGTGGTATGTTCGAGTGAGGTTGCGGTGCTGGGTCATGGCAGTAACCGTTGTATATGTGGCGAAACATTATTCCGGCGTCCTGCTTGTCAGGGGAAATCATCATTACAAATTTACAATGAAAAGGTTTGCCGTATGTGAGTGACGAAGAATGGAACGATTTTGTTTATGATATGTTGTTAAAGTTGTTTGAATGGTGTTGAATATTTGTTGGAGAAGAAGGTTTGTCGGATGTGACTGACGAAGTGGAACGATTTGTTTTTTACTTTAGGGTATGTTTGGTAAGGAGCTTTTAGAAGCTTCTATTTAAGCTTTTAAGAAAATCTCATATTCAATAAAATGTCTTGTTTGGTTGAAAGAGCTTAAGCTTTTAGGTTAGGAAAAAAGCTCTATATTGAAATGCTACTAGTACTAATGTTTAACAAAGAGCTCCTACTAGCTACAAACTTTTAATGAGTAAAATAACACAAATACTCATTCTACCGTAAAAAAACATGCATACAAGCTTTTGGTTATACCCATTTTAGTCATTTTATATATTTTATTAAAAGCTCCCCACTACTCTGTCAAACACAAAAATATATTTAAAAAGTTACAGCTATCGGCTTTCTGCCATCAACCACTAGTTAGTTTTGCCAAACGTATTTATTTTATACTCCCAAGTATAC
>JAUTDX010005607.1:0-36925 GCA_030844895.1 Ambrosia x helenae
AAGCTTATTTAAACACATTTTGGAACATAAAAGTAGAAGGCCTTAATGAAAGTAACTTAAAAGATTATCTTCATGGCTCTGAATGTGTTCTAACATATGAAGATAAAGATGGTGACTGATGCTTGTTGTGATGTTCCTTGGGAGTGAGTTCTTAATTTAGCAAAATATTTTTAATATATGTATTTCGATTAATGTGGTCATGTTGTCAACTAAACTCTTAATATTTGCTCTTGGACTTTCCAGGATGTTTATAGATTCATGCAAGAGATTGAGGATAACGAAAGGCTCAGAAGCAACAGGATTAGGTAAGCATAAGTTCTACTTTTATGTTCCAAATGTGTTTAAATAAGCTTTTTATGGACCAATTAATCATAGAATACGAGTGATTCAAGTGAGAAACGTATTGATAATAAGTAGAACGATTGAGAAGCTTTAAAAACATGATTTGTACTCGCGGAGATCGCCGGATTCTCGCCGGAATCCTGGCCGGATTGCGTGATCAAGAGGAGAGGGAAAAAATTAAAACTTTTGAGTATTGGCAGAAATAGTCCCTCAAACTTAACCTTGTTAGTTTTGTTGGTTAACTTTTTAAACGAAGTTAGGTCTAATACCTTAACATGTAACAAAATCTAAACCATAAGACCTTAACATGTTACAAAAAAAAGTTAATACCTTACTATGTTACTAGCTATAAACCCACAGGGACTATCTATGTAGTTCTCTCTAATACTTGCCTTTTAATTTCAAATCTCGTATTTCAAAAATAAAGATAATGTAGTCTAACCTTTATAAGGATATTTAAGACTATAGTTAATTGTAGTCAAACCTGATTTAAATCATAACAGTTTCCTATTATTTGAAAATCTAGGGTTTTTAAAAATAAAACATGTGAACATAAATTACTTGTGCTTCCCTCCCCATTATAGATCAAACCAACAGCCAATGATCTCCAGCCCAGCTGGTTTGAGGTGGGAAGGTTTACCTCCTTGGAGGGTTCCTGCCCGGGTTTGGTCTCAGGTTCGATTCCCACGTTCCACCGAAAAAAATAACCGTTTTGGTTTGAAAGGAGAAACCCGTGTGGTTCCTTATGGGATTCGATCCTGGGCAGTGGTCGCTTTGCAACACGGGATTTACCGCTGAAAACACTACTCTCAAAAAAAAAAAAAGATCAAACCAACAAATCAGAACCTTCATAAATTGTAGCTACACAGTCGTGTGAGAAAATTTAAATTTCTAGTAATAAGTGACACATGTAAACAATGTTATGATAATCGCCATATTTGAAAAGTTTGCAAAATCCATTATGCTACACACATGTAAACAATGTTTTCGACATTCAAAATCTAACTCTTATCAGTAGGCAAAAGTAGTGGACCCAAACAACATAATAACCAAATTACTCATATGTGAAGCGAATATGTTTAAAAACGTCCTTAGTTTGACTTCTTAAAGTCAAAAGTTACTATTATGTTTCAAATACAGTAATAATGCAAACCTTAAAATAAGGCGCTATATGATATTTCGTACATTATGAAAAGCATAATATAAGCATAGTTGTCAAAGTGCGATTAAGGCACAGAGGGTGAACCATAGGTCTAGGCGCAAGGCGTTAAAAAGAAAGGGCTTGAGATAAGCAAAGCGCATAGTGTATGAATAATGCAAAGCTATGACTAAGGCGCTACATACTTGATTGGGGATTATGAAATGTATAATATATGATTTCATATAAAAGCATAGTTATAAGCATACTTTTCAAAGTGCGATTAAGGCGCAGAAGGTGAAACTTAAGGTCTAGGCGCTTAAAAAGCAAGACGCATGGTGTATGAATAATGCAAAGTTATGATTAAGGCGCTACATACTTGAAAAGTTTTTACAAAATCCATTATGCTACACACAAGTAAACAACGTTTTCAACATTCAAAATCTAATTTCATTGCAATAGGCAAGAGTAGTGAACCCACATTTCAGTAATATCTTAGAAATAATAGTGTTAGTAGAGCAACCAATTAACAAAGTAAAAACAAAGCAAAAAATAGTAGAAAGAATCGAACCAACGGAACCGAATTGATAAATAATAATTATTAATTATATAATAATACTACCTGAACGTCACCGTATGTCATTGGTTGAAAAGCAAGACCTACAAGCGGTTCTTTCCGTCTTCAACAATTGGTGCGACCCCAATTTTAATAGTTATAACCAATCTGACAAAACAAAAAAGTTAAAGATAATTGTATAATTAAAGTTAATAAATCAAGCAAATTAAAACATATTACTCTCATAAACACAGATGTTAATGGTGAAGCAAATGGAATTTAAATGGATGGGATTTTATGGTTCGGTGTAATAGCAAATGAAAGATAAATTTCTTCCCACATAGTAATGACAATGATACTTCTAATGGGATTCTTGACATCCTTAACACAACCTAAATAAACATTCAGGTCTTACTACGACAATAGTTCAAATAAATTAAATGAGTAAAACCTAGTTTTATTTTGTAATTTTGAATTTGCAGCAACATATGTCATGATTTATCTTCACTGTTTTAATGAAAATGTTGAATACTACATTTAACTATACCCAAACAACGAATTCACCATCATAATTTTTAACATTCCTACAACTTGTTTAATACATTACCTTCAAATCTTACATCAAAAATTTCTTTGTTCATAGCAAAAAGATAAGAAAAAAATGAGATAGAACATACATCACCTTCAAATCTGAAGACACACTGACTCACTCACAAACACATAATCAACCAACTTAACACTAACCATATAGATCCAAACAGATCAATAATAAAAGCACCCAAATCACCGACACCTAAACATCAGCAAACTAAACGAATCATTGTTAACATTACCATATCGGAGCACTTAATAAATCCTTCAAGGCGAGAATCATTCTTAATCTTAATCCGGTGTTACTGAATGCAACTATCCATGGATGAGAGTCTGGTTCAAGGAGATGCTTGATCTTATCATCCTATACATCGACTGCCAACACAGAAGAAGAAATCGATGAGTTGAATGAAACTGAGACATAAGGAACAAATTGATTACCTAACATACTCATGACCCCAGGAACCAATATCACCTTCAGAACCCAGAAACCGATACTTCAAACTCTCCTGGATGTGTGAAACGTGGACAACGTTAGTAACAAAACACAATAGAAACACAAGAAATCAAAACTTAATCGAAAAAAACCCCAAATAACAAAATCAGACAGAAAATGAGAAAACGGAGGAGACCTTCAGAAAAAAAAACACGAAAACAAAAATAGAGGAAAGCGAGAGATGAAGAACGATTAACTTTACAGAAGAATGGAAGAGAACACACCTTCAAGGAGAGGAGACGAAGGAGAAGGTTTTGGATGGTTTGATTGGTTTAGGGTTTGAAAGAGATGATAATCTGGTGGTTTTATGATTGAGCAAGGTTTTAGGAAAGTTAATAATAATATTAGTAAATGATTTTGACCAAAAGTAATTGAATGATTTTTGCTTTTTAAAAAATAAGAAAATTTTATAAATTCTATTGTTGTGCCATGTGGCATAATATGGGAAGAGAGAGGATTGAAGGTGCAATATGGGAGTGCCATGTGTCATAATTGAGTTTGTTTTATTAGATGTATAGATATAGATATAGATTAAGGGTAATTAAAAATCTGTTCCATACATTTAATTGAAATAAATGTTGAGGGGTTAGTTGGTTTTGCGATCTTTAAGGGATTTGGAGGGTGGTTTCATTTAATAGACACATGTAAATATCGAAAATACCCTTAAATGTAATTAGTCAAACACACTAATTGTGATTGATGAGGTGTATCAATCCTAGCCATAGATTCAATTATTTAACAAAAAAGTAATTACGCAAATCCTTCATATTTATTCTTGTTTAGGTCCTAATACCGCCAAAAGCAACAAATTTAATACAAACAAATAATCCCACAAGGCTACATGATAACAAAAACTTAATTACACATCATGTACCAAATTATTAATTATTTTGAGGATGCCATGATACTGCCAAAATCAACAAATTCATAAAAAAAAGGCATAAGATCAATTTTAAAATGCAACAATGTAACTTCACAAGAAAATCTTACAAGCCTTTGTGAAATTTTTCATACCTAGATATTTGAAGTGTTCAACTTTTACATAGAAGGAAAACGAGCACTAAGACTAGATCTACGCCTATCTTTTTTGTAACAGCAAGCTTTGTTATATTAATGAAGATCATCCTAGCAACTAGGGGTGTTTTTTTTAACCGATAACCAATAACCGAACCGAAACTAAAGTGACCCGACCCGAGAAACTACCTTACCCGATTAACCTGAACCCGATTAAGTGCATACCCGAACCCGACTAGAAAAAAAAAAGATAAACATAAAATTACGACTTTTATTATTATTATTATTATTATTATTTTATTTTGAAACAAGAAACATGGAAATGAAAAGAAAACAAAAACAATTTCAAACATTACAATGATATTATTTTGTATTAATCTTCGTCCGAACAACTCATGCGTTGTATCGCCGCATCGTATGCGAGTTCTTCCTCCGATAGGGGTTCACTTAGTCCCTCTTCCACCTCTTCATTATGTATTTGTTCTTCAATTTCCGTTTGGTCTTCAAGTGATGTCAAATGTTGTACTCGATCCATTGCGTCCAAGTGATCCTTTAAACATATGCACATCTCCAACGACGTGAGACTTAGTTTTGTTCTTCGTATCGATAACATCCTGTCACTAACAGAAAAAGCCGATTCCAAAGCTACCGTAGAAGCTTGGACACTTAGAACATCATGGGCTATAGCGGAAAGGATAGGAAATTCGGATTGCTTTCCTTTCCACCAAGCCAATATATCAAAATTTTCAAATTCGCTTGCCGACATTGTCGCGGTAAAATTCGAGGCTTTATACCTCCCAAACTCGCTATCTGGGGCTTCACCCCTTACTCTTTTAGCCGTTTGGTTTTTCACACTATTAAACAAATTAATTTTAAGGTTACCTCGGCTCGAGCTACCCTGACTTCCTTCCCCTTATATTGATCCCATGTTCGTTTGTGTAAATAAGTTGGGACCATATTTTTCTAAATATGTATCATACAATGCTTAAAAATCTTTGTCGAAAGTTTTTCTCATGTTGTTTGCCCAATTTGGTCTTGTTTCATAAAAACGTAAATCCAAACTTATTTCATCGATTACAGTATGAACCCTAGTAACATTTAAGCACGAGTTTAAAGCTAAGGAACACATAAAAACGTGTGGTATTTCTTCAAAATATTTTAGGAACTAGATTATACCCCGGGAACGTCCCGGGTTGAAAAATCTAATATTACATATTAATTTTACATATGAAATAGAATGATGTGCTTTACAGTTACATGCATGAAAGCTTCGTGTAGCAGCTAACCTAAAATAATTAAAAATATATCTCCAATGTTAACGCCTAACCTTAAACAATGTATAACTCTAATATTAATAACCTAAAACAATGTATAACTCCATTGCTAATGCATGTTGAAAATAGAATTCATATTTACTGATTTGAACATAATTAGTGGCTTGCCTATACATGATTAATGATTTACCTGAACACTTTGTGTTTTTTTTCCTGTTTGAACAAATCCCAACAAAAAATAGTCGTTTTTTTCTCCGTTTTTTATATAGCACTATGGTACTCGTTGGAAAGATAATAAAACGCTCATTAATTTTGTGTAATTTTTTTCTTTAAAAAATCTCGTATATAAAAGATATTAACGTTTAAAAATTATAGGAGAAACATAAGAGAGAAAAATCTAATTTTGTTTTTAAATTATTTTTTTCCTAAAATATCTCAATGCCACATGGGATGACACATGGCACACTCAAGGAGGAGAATGCCTCTTTGAGTGCCATGTCATTAAAATGGCTTTGGTTTATTATATGTATAGATTTTTCAACCATTGGAGGTATCATTTGCTCAAACAATTCATTTTTTTCTTCAAAGTCATACATTGTTTGACACATTAAATATAATTCTTGCATCGCTTCCGAACTACGGAGTAGTTGGATAACAAAACCCCCGATAATTTTGTAGTTGTGTTTTTTAAAAACCTCACGAAATTCCGTAAGTTGTTTTATACAAAACCCAACCCTCATTGGGAAACAGTGTAACTCGATTACGCCCAGCAAGCTTATTATGAAACCATTGTAAAGTATCTTTTTGTTTCAAAGCGCTTTTGAACATTGTAAATGTCGAATTCCACCTAGTCGGCACGTCTCAATTCGCACCTAAGCAGGGACGGTTCGTATCCATACAATGCATTTTATATTTTCTATGTCGTTGTTTACTCGATTTAAAAACGTCATGTAACATTATTCTAAAAGCTTGTTTGAATGTTTCAACACGGGGAACTCCAAGCCCATCTTGCACAACTAAATTAATAATGTGTGCAACACATCGTGTATGGAAAAAAAATCCCGTCGCAAATCGGGTTATATTTTCATATTAATTTTTCCACTGCGACATTATTGTTTGACGCGTTCTCGAATAACAATGAAAATCTTTTGTTTTCTAACTTGAAAGTTTGTATTACATGGTCTAAAACATAAAATATGTTTTCGCCGGTGTGTGGATACTCGAAACATTCAAACGCAATCGTACGTTTCATCATTTGCAATGTCACGAGATCTATCCAATGAGTGGTGTTGCAAAGGTACAATTCCGGTAAACCGTGAGGAGCGACCAAACATCGGTTGTTAAACTCACACCGGTTTGTATGTTTGCAAAAAATAGAATTAAATCTTTTCTTGCTTGTTTCCACAATTTCATACAATGACGTTAAACGCTTTACGTGCTTGTAACGAGGTTAGAGCGTGTCACGAATCAAGCTTGTCAATGCGGGATTGTCGAAGTGGTTGAACGGCAAACCTTGTTGAATCACAAACTTCGCCATTCGGTCTTGAAACTTGTTAAAATCATAAAGAAAAATCCTACCTTGGGTATCAAGTTGCATTAGAACACTCACCTCGACCGGATTATCTTTAACTAACTTGCAATACTTGGATTTATGTTTTTCTCAAAGTGGAGTTTGCGTTTGGTTGGAGAGTAGTATCACACGCTCTACAACGTGCCTTTTTTTTCGCCATTCGACATAAGTCAAAATAACCATTTACGCCAAAAAGTTTGGCGTTTCATGTCGTCTCGAGAACTTCAACAACGGTAGGCTCGTTTGTGGAACCTGTTTGGGATGAGTCTGAAGATGAAGCCATGGAAAGATGTAAAAGCAAAGCGAACACAAAGACGGGTGTATACGAGAGCGGGTTTTGCGTTTTCAAGTTGTTTTTTTTGCTTTTTTGAGTGTTCTGACAAACCTAAAACATATAAACCTATTTATACTAAACAAGGGTGACAAAATAGTGATTTTGGAGATTGAAAACGGCTAGTTAACGGCTCTTTTCGAAAAAAAACGGTCAAAAAACGTTTTTTTGATGATTCTAACGATAGGAACCGGTTTGGGACCAGTTCTTGAGATCGGTTCCGCTTCTGGAACCGGTTCGGGCCCGATTTTTTTCCTAAAATGTGGAACCGGTGGTTCCTACGAGGAACCAGAACCGGTTCCACTGTATACCGGTTTGGAAACAGAACCGGTTCAGGTCGGGCCGGTTCTTCAATTCCGGATCTGAAACCGGTTTTTTTGTTCACCTCTAATTACAAACTAACAGTTTAAAGTTGAAACCGGTAGTGCAAATCAAGTCGGGTTCCCAAACCAGTTTTTTTTTTATCTCTATGATGGGCTAATGGGCTAAAACTAAATATAAAAAACAAAATATGCATCTTCTATCAACATTCTTAATTTTATTTTACACAACAGAACAATTAGCAATTGAGCTAAAAGTAAAACTAAATACTGTATAAATAAGTCAATAACCCAAGGCCCATACTTAATGGGCTGAACCCATATTATTATTATTCTTTACCAGTTTGAACTTTGAACCACCCCTTTCCTTTTCCCCCTCATAACTTCAAACCAACGGTACGGACACCACACCAACCAGGTGTTTGTGAAAATGCCTCAAAGAACTTCCAACAAACATGACACAACCCCACCAACCACTACCCTCAGACGATCTCCAAGATTCCACCAAACAGTTCTCACAGAACCCATAGACCCGAAAACCCCTAATCCGGATCCCCACCCGAGGACCCGACCCACCATTTCTTCAACGACCCGGAGAAGAGGTAACAGATCCGGGTCAACAAAATGTTTGCAAAAAGTTGATGAACTTGTTCATGTAAAAGGAGGGATTCGTTGTGTGGGTGAGTGTGATGAGGATAAGTTGCAACCGGGTTCGCATCGGATAAATGGTAAGTGTTTTGGGGATTTGTTTTGGGTTTTAGAGTATTGGGTTGATTAATTGGGTGTTTGGTTTATGATGATTAGTTTGTATTAGATGGGTTGTAAGAGTTTAGGTGAAACTAAGTAACTAACCCTAGATTGTTAAATTGTAGCTGTTTGATTCTCCTTGCTTAGATTTGATAAAACCCTAATTTAGTTGTTGTTGCAGAGTCTAGTGTTGGTTATTTAAGGTTTTTATTTTATTTTATTTTTTTTATGTAGATTTATTTTTTTATTTTTTTTAGAACAATTTTGAATTTTGATTGAGTTGAGTTTTAAAAAATTTCACGGGTATAGTATTAGGTCATACCTGACCCAATTACCCAAAGCACGTAGACCCGCTTACCTGGACCTAAACATTTCTTTTTTGTTTTTTGTCATTGGGTGATAGAATAATCTCATAATTTAGTAGTTTTTAGCTTTTATATTTTTGATTTTCTTGTGTAATACAATGATATAAAGTTGTAATTAGGAAGATATGTATCCGGAAATCCCAACAGGTATGCCCGATAGATAGCCAGTGATATACCATATGCTTGATAGGTACTGTGTCGAGTTTGGGAAACAGTCTTACAATTGGGTATGGTACTAGGATTACCAATACCTGTCCCATTGTCATCCCTACTTCTTTCTTTCTTGCATGAGTAAATGTTCTACTTTTGCTATAATATTCGATACTAACTCGAGATATAATTTGTAGGGAAATTGGAGAAGCGAGTAACGCGTAGTTCTTGTAGAGATTTAGATAATGCAAGCCAACATGGCTTTTCATCAGATGAATGGACACATGAAGAGAGTGTCAAAATATCCAAACAATCTAAGGTAAGTCACAAAAGAACAAAGTGAAACACATCAAGAAAAAGTGTGACAATGATTCCGATCAACTTGATGCATTGGCGATCATGGAAACCCCGGCGTTGGATGAAGATATATCCAAAAAGGACAGAGATAGAATAAAAAATAGAGTTGCTGTTACCACTGCTGTTGTAGTGCGAGAAGGACCCGTAAATGTATGTAATGATGTTAACAAAAAGCAAAAGAATATTGGGGTTAAAAGAACAAGAAACCAGTTTGAGAACAGCATGGTGATCGCTCAAGGTTGGACTAAAGATCAAGAACTGGCGTTGGAGCGAGCTTACCTAGAAGCCAAACCCACTCCACACTTCTGGAAGAAGGTTTCCAGGATGGTAATTCACTACCTGTTATAAACAAGTTTATTTCATATATTGGTTTTAAAAAGCGCGAAGCGCACAAAAGCGACGAGGTCTAAAACCGAGGCGCAAAGCGCAAAAGTGGTGGGCTTTTCGTACGCGAGGTGCAAGACGATTATATAAATTTTTTTATATATGCTATAGGTTTTTAGCATTATTTACTCAAAATATAGATCCACATTCCAGATAAGGTATATATATGATTTAACTTAATTGTACAACCTTCTACATGTATAACAATTTTAAGCACAAAAACATCATGTGTACGAAAAGCACGCACCTCGGGGCCTTTTTCCTGCGCTTTTCGTGCGCTTTTTGTACACTGCTCGCCTAGGGTTACGTAAGGCGCATGGGTTTTGCGCCTAGATGCGCTTTGCGCTTAAGCGCGCTTTTTAAAACCAAGTTTCATATCCGATAATAATGTTGAGAACCTCGAGTTTCACATAATGAACATGTACGTAACGCATAAAAGATGATCATAGTAGTGTGAGTGAAACACAGGTGGTTAGATAACCGTTTCGAGCATGATATTCAAAGCAATAGGTACAAATGTATTATGCGGTTGTCACAGTTCGCAACATATTATGGGTTCTGAAATGAAAGATGATATACCAAATTACTGTCTCAGTATGCAGATTGAGGATTTGTATAACAATATTTTACTATTTTGTTTATCGTTTCAGGTCCCTGGAAAATCCGCGCAGGAATGTTTTGACAAAATACATGGTAGTCATACGACACCGCCTCAACCTCGCGTTCGTTCCAGATCGCGAGTATCAAATTCACAAAACCCCTCTTTGTCTGCAAGTAAACTGCTCAAAACTTCAAGTCCTACTACTAAGAGACCTAGATACCGTAAGCAGAAGAGTCATGTAATCCAGAGAACTGTACGACACATGTTACAGAATCAGTATAAAGTGGAACAAGATTCTGAATCAGACATGTTCTCACTTCTAGAGCCGACATTCAACCCGTCGTTAAACCTTAATATAATGCTTACCACGCCTGATCGCAACCAAGAAGCAGACGAGGTGCACAAAAGATCAACTGTCCGTAGAAGCGTTTCAAGATTTAGTAATTTACATGAAACAACACTTGTGAGTCCTCCGGTTTTAAAGCAGGTAAAAAACAAAGCGTTGCATGAGAAATATATAGACCTGTTAAACTGCAGAGAAGCTAACAGGAAGGCAGCAAGTGTAAAGGCATCAAAGCTCGATAAAAGTAAAGTGGTGAAGCAGGAGAGCTCTGCAGAAAGAAAGGAGGCTATTAAAGCTGCAAAAAATGCGCTTGTGTTTGGTGCGAAAGATGCAATTAATGAGTTCCAGCATCAACAGGCTACAGCATTGAACAATCTTTTTGATAATGAGAGCGGTGATGATGCTGACGAGGACAACGATCAAGTTTTCTGATTGTTGCTGTATAGATTCAGGTTTGAGCGGTGATTCAAGTTTTCACTAGTGAGTTACTTGTTTAGATTGGTTAATCGTAGGCTGTATATACTTGAGTTGAATCAAATGATCAATTGAACTCTTATGTACCCTTGATGAGATGAATGCATTTGGTTTATTGTAGGTCATTGCTTTTCTTTTAAATGTATATATGAATGTAACTGATTCATCGGAGCATACTCCACGCAGTGGCGGATCTAGAAACATTTTTCAGTAGTAACGTTTTTCATTTTTTTCATTTTAGTAGTAACGTTTTCTAAATTTCGTAAAAAAAAACCAAATTTTCCACTAATTTTCCACTACGCCGCGCGAAGTTGAGCCGCAACGTCCGCACCCCCTGCTAACAAGCTACATCCGCCCCTGACTCCACGCTCCCCCCATATGCTATAGATCCAAGTGTTGACATGTAATAAGGTACTTCGACTAACCAGTATAAGTCGTGTCTGCACCATTGTACGCTTTGTTAATGCCTAACACAATTAAAAAATTCACTACCATTGTTCTTATGTCTGACAGTACCTTATGGTATGTAAATTTCTTACTGTTCTAAGATATGTCAGTTACAACAAGGGTGCTTAAAAATTGTTAAAACCAATCGAACCGCTCAGATTGAAGCAAATTCTAGGGCCAAACGGTTTGGTTTTCACAGTTTGATGGTTTAATACAAACTAATGATTAAAAGTAATCAGTTCACACCGCTAAAACTGAAGCGTTAACTACAATTTAAAGACAACTCTTTTACCTTTTTGTCTTCAAGGCACTAAGCCTGATCATTACTGTGTGCATATCAACAAATATCAATATGCTGCATCAAGTCTCTTAACAGCCGTTCTAAAAAAAGTCTCAACTTCGCTTCGCCTGAGCATAGGGCTGTCAAAATAGGTTTTATCGTGTTAAATAGGTCAGAGACGACATTATTAACACAAGTATCAAACATGAATACAACTCGTTTACCTACTTGTGAGATTATCTCATGGTTATAACACAGTTGCATGTTTTATATAAAGTTACATTGTGTGTTAAATAGGTCAGGAAATCATGTATTGTCAGCACTACCTGAGCACCTGGCCCGTGTTTAATTACAGAGAAAGGCATGTAATCCAAAAGGTGAATATCACATTTTTTCTGCCTCTAACCTGAACGGTATGGGCCATTCTTAGGCAAACATCACACTTGTGGCCACCGCTTCGAAACCAACCAAATGATGTCACGTGTACACGGAGTTTATGCTTTTGACTTTAAGCAATTAGATAATGCTACTTGTTTTCAAATCTAACCAAATAAAAAAAAATCATAACATGACATCATACCATTGTAAATCCATTTCCCCAAAACTACAAGATTTATGTGTTCTTTCTAGCAACAAGAAATAGCACTGTTAAGTGTTCAACATAAAAGCCTAACACAAACTGCTTACCCTCTCTAAAAGTGTGAAATGCTAATAAAACTTTGAAAACGAGGCAGATGAATTTCATTAATCTTCTGCGCCTTTTATAGTGTAAACACGATGAGAACTAATATCTTGTTTGAAAGTTTCGAATCCTTTTAACCAAGATGGACGACAGGCTTCTTTCTACGATTCCCGGTTGGTTGGTAGCTCCAAAGAACCTGAGCATCGATGGCTGTTAGGTTTTCATCATCGAGCCGCTTCCATGTTTTGATGGTCTTGACCGCACCCCAATCATCATGCAACTCCTTTTCTAAAGAAACCACAACCATCCTCGCTCTTCTTGACCATCCAGCTTTCCCATAGGCATGATATCCAAAGCCTCCAGCATAACAGAGATGAACACCAGTTAACTCCCCACAGAAATCGTTAATGTGATCATGACCGGTGAAAACAGCCTTCACGTCACCTGCTTCGACTAATGTTGTAAAGAACCCGGAATTCACAGAAGCAGAGCTAATCCCTTCTTGTCTCACACCAGTAAAGTTCGATGAATCAAAGTACGCAAATTCAGGCAATGGGATGTGAAAATAAGCAAGCCCGGGTGCTTTGAATTTCTTTTGAAGCTTTTTAGATGTCTTTTGAAACCAAAACTGTTGAGACGGTTTGATCCATCCATAGCCAGGAATCGAGGGGACTGTAGAGTAATCGCCACTGTCAAGAAAGTATAAGTTGAGGATCGATTTGTTCATAAGATGTGACCCTTCGACTCCATGAACTTCAAGATTGTAATTCCCAAAACCATCAACATCTACACCAGAAGGATTAGACTGAGACAGCGTGTGCTGCATTCCAACGATATGATCCATGACGCCTTCTCTTGATAAGGTTGATTCTTGATCATGGTTACCTAAAACAGCAGCCCATGGGATTTTTGATGCTATAGCAGGGGCAAAGGCGGCATTCATGGATGCCGCTGCATCTTCTGCATCAAATCCGAAGATATTATCACCTGTGAAAACAATGAGGTCTGGTTTCTCAGCTTCGATCATACGGTTTATGAAACTGCTAGTATTGAGATCAGTGCAATGAGCAAACTGTTGTGGAAATACATCCTGACAAGGAGTCTTCTTGCCATCAGCATAGTGCATGTCAGCCACCTGCAGAATCCTAAACTCGCCCTTCTTTGCATCAAACCGTAATTGTTTTGTATCATTAGGAGGCGGCCTTCGAATACCCAGAGTGTTAACCAAGATCAAACTCGAAAGGGAGCACAGAACAACGATAGTGAACAGAAAGCGCGCCATTATCAAAGTGGATCAACTTTCCAATTCAGTGATTCTTCAAGGAAAATATGATGATAATCAGCTAATCAGGCTTATTCCTGAATTTGTACTCATTATCAAGTCAGAATTTCTGTTTAAATTAAAATTTTATCAAACAAATTAGTAAAAAAAACTATGACAAACTGCATCAGGCTATATTATTATAAACTTCTCCTAGATATGTATATCATCAAGTCAGAATTTCTGTTTAAATTAACAGATTATTGAACAAATTAGTAAAAAACTACAATAAACTGCACCAGGCTATATTTTTGAAAGAGAATATGATGATATCAGACTATATTACATATGTACATCTGATCATCCAGTCAGAATTTCTGTTTTAATTCAAAGATTATTAAACAAATCAGTAGAAAACAACAATAAACTGCATCAGGCTATATTCCTGAACGAGAATATGATGATAATCGCACCATATTCCTAAAAGATAAGTATATCATCAAGTCAGAAATGCTTTTTAAAATATGCAGATTATTAAGGAAATTAGTTATAAACTATGATAACCTGCAACGATTTTGTTAACTAGTAAACACGAAACTGTTCGTCATAAAGTGAACCGCAAATATATTTCATCACTCCGGTTAGAACACACAAATCACACTCCAGTAATCAAAAGCAGGAGTTAAGCTAACGTTATAAACCCCAAGCTCAAATCTTATATCTTCCTTCTACCGACAAAAAGATAAAGAACTCACAAAACCAAAGCCGAGTATTCTAACTACTGAAGCAACTTTCATTTTCCACTAGATGATAATAATCAGCCTCAATTCCTAAAATTCTCCTAAATATGTACATCATCTAGTCCAAATCTCTGTTTAAATTCACATATTATCAAACAAATTAGTATAAAACAACGATAAACCGCATCATGCTGTCTTCCTAAAGAGAATATGATGATAATCAGGCTATATTCCTGAAACTCTCCTAGATATGTATATCATCACCTCAGAATTAATGTCTAAACTCACATATTATTAAACAAATTAGTACAACTATAATAAACTACATCAAGCAATATTCCTGAAAGACAGAAAGAGAATATGATATTAATCAGGCTATCTGTAATGCTACAAGCTATGTACATCAATCATCAAGCCATAATTTCTGTTTAAAGTCACATATTATCAAACAAATCAGTAGAACACATATCACAATCAATATAACATGACGTTGAAAGCCACAAAGCTAAAATATCATATCTTGTACGGACAAAAGGATAATGAAATCGTAAAAACAAAGCAGCAACAGAAGAAGATTACTAACAGATCTGTAAACAGAATCATGATTAAAAGAGGAAGAAGATGATAATCTTTACCTTAGAGAGAGAGAGAGAGTGTGTGCAGGTACACAGGCGAAATAGGAGCAAAAACCGAGAGATATTATTATTCAGTCGTTTAGTGTTTGTATATATCTAATCATTTGGAAGATGAGACAAATTGCATGAGGAGATCGCAGTTAGTTATGCTACCTAAAAATAATTGTTTTAAGGGTGTACGCCCCCAAAATTGTTTACCCACGCGTATAGATCTATGCGTCGCGTATAAACGTTGCAAAAACTCTTACGTGTCATAGATGCCTATTAGTCAGAGTCATGTCATAACATATACACCGCGTATGAGGGCCACAACACTCATTGTCAGACCTCCCATATGTTGTGTACAGTGGCGGATATAGAAATGTTTTTCAGTAGTAACGTTTTTCATTTTTTTCATTTTAGTAGCTACGTTTTCCAAATTTCGTAAAAAAAACCAAAATTTTCACTACGCCCGTGAAGTTGAGCCGCAACGTACGCGGCACCTAGTCCCATACTAGGTCCGCCCCTGGTTGTGTATGACCCTATATGCGACATATAGGGCAACAAGGTGGGTAAATAAGAGTTGAAGGTGTGCCAATACGTATGATTATTATGATATTGATTTTGTTTAAACTGTGAATTTATTTAATCTCAAAACTAGATGTTCCCAATGTTTTGCATTTTACAATGGGCCACAATACAAGATCAATATTAGGTTAGAAACACACCTTTTGTTATGGAGTAAACGAAATATTAAATAGTTTTAGAAATAAAATTTTAGATAAAATATATTTGATCTTTTTTATTTAACTTAGGGGTTGTTTTGTTGTCATTGAGATGATACTTTTGAATCAGTCAACATTAAGTGTGTTTGTTTATTGATATATCACGTTAGAACAAGTTAGTAAACTTTTTACCCATTAAATTTTGATATGATGTTGAATGGAAATTTTAACCCTATATCCATTCACATGTGTTCATAAACTCAGTCGATCAATCACACACCACCTTCTTGACCCACCACCACCTACTCCACCATCAACTAGTCAGGCCGAACCAAGTCAAGCCTCTTACTAGTTTAGAATTTCTTACACAATCAGACTTTGTAATGGCTCAACACTTACTACACAAATGTTGCCCAACAGCCCCCATAAAAGAATAAAATATGAATGGTGAAATGAAAGAAAATTAAAAAAGAATTTTGACTCACATAATTTTGACAGGCAACAATTACTTATTAGACTTAGTATATACAACAACGACTTTACTAGGTAGATATTACAATTAGCAAAGCTAAGAGTAGAGTCTGAGGAGGGTGAGATGTAGGCAAACTTTACCCCTATCCTTGCGGATAGAGAGGCTGCTTCCAGAGAGACCCCCTATCCTTACAGATAGAGAGGCTGCTTCTAGTGTAAGTAAAAGTCTAATCTCCTAGAACCACGCTACGGGACACCCAACCCTCCCTAATCTTAGTATGTGAAATGATATTATCATTTGAAAATGTATAATTACTATAACTTTGTTAGGATCATGTTATATGGACAATATCTTCTTAATGTATTTACCAACCAGCAGTTTATTATTTTAATATTATTTATAACACATGTTGGAAATTAATCCTAAAACGAAGTTGAAAGAAAGTTGAAGGGTCAAAGTGAAAGTTTATTAAATTAGTTTTAATTAACTAGTTGAATTATCTAGTAAGGTCATGTTTTGAATTATCTGGTAGGTTTTAATGTTTAGAGATAATTATGTAAGTTAGTATTAGATTATGATTAGGAGAAGTATTTGAGTAGGATTCATATGGCTATGTTAGTATAAATAGATGGTTAGGGCCTATGTAATTGGTGTGCCAAGAACTCTAATAAAAGAAAGAGTCGATCTTGGTTGAGATCAAATTTGGTTGTTCATATTCTTGGGCCTGATCGCCAACAATTGGTACAAGAGCTTGGCGGTTTTGAGAGTCGTTTTCGAGAAAAGGGGCAGCCCCTAGCTGCGGGGGGCTGAGAACGAGCAGGTAGCAGCCAAGAAGGGAGGAGGATTTAGTTAGAAAGTAATTTAAGAAAGTAGGATGTGATCGACAATATTTGTTGAGCTTGAAAAAAAAGGGCAACAATAGTTGAATAAATCAAGAAAGAAGCAACTTAGTGAGTAGGTGAAACATGCACACAAGCTCCTCAAATATGTACAGCCACATCGAAGAAAGAAAAAAAAGGAAACAAGCAAGGTGGTGGATTTTTGTTGTTCGACAGTAGGAAGAGAAGCAATTTTTTTTTTGCAAAAGAATGTTAGTTTTTTTTCTTGGTTGTTTGAGCAAGAAGATGAAACTTGTTTCGCAAGGAAGTTTCAGGTTGAGTAGGTTAATTAAGAAAGTTATCCTTCTTGATAAAATAAAAGAAAGTAAGAAGGAAAGAATGTAATCAAGAATATTCATCGGAATGAAGGTTGCCATGAATGTTACTTGAAAATAAGAAGGTATGCAATAACGTTCCTAGGAAAGAAGGTTGCCAGGTTCGTTTCTTGAAAGAAGGTTAAAGGCATGTCAAGAGCCAGATCTTGAAGAAAAGAAAGGTATGTCAAGTACCAGATCTTGAAAGGTAGTCAAGAGCCAGATCTTGAATAAAGTAAGAAAGAAGGTAGAAGGTAATATGATCTTGGATCAGTAGCAGGAGCAAGAAATCAGAAATCGGTTGGTTTTGATTAGAAAGAAACTCGGTTTTGAGTCAAAGTAAGAAGAAAGAATTCGGAAAAATTCAAGCAAGAAAGATAGTAAGTCAACAACAAGAAAGTAGGAAAGCAGGAATGAGTGAGAAGGTATGGTTGAGACTCGTATGGTTTGATCAGGGAATGAGTAAGAGAAGAAGGTCGAGTTTTAGGATTAAGGGGGAATGTTGGAAGCTAATCCTAAAACGAAGTTGAAAGAAAGTTGAAGGGTCAAACTGAAAGTTTATTTAATTAGTTTTAACTAGTTGAATTATCTAGTAAGGTTATGTTTTGAATTATCTAGTAGGTTTTAATGTTTAGAGATAATTATGTAAGTTAGTATTAGATTATGATTAGGAGAAGTATTTGAGTAGGATTCATATGGTTATGTTAGTATAAATAGATGGTTAGGGCCTATGTAATTGGTGTGCCAAGAATTATAATAAAAGAAAGAGTCGATCTTGGTTGAGATCAAATTTGGTTGTTCGTATTGTTGGGCCTGATCGCCAACAAAATATTTCATTTTAATTTTTATCATATTTTTTTATAATAGCATATTTCTACTCTAACCCAAATCTTCTTTTTAGTAAACCAAAAATTTACAATGAACGGATCGAATGTTGTATAATCTATACTATATTATAATGCATGAGTGAAGGGTAGTTTAAGATACCCAAAAGTTAAGAACTTATTTTTCATTGATAACCCTAAAATGAGGGTAAAATAGTCATTCATACATTATTTATATTTTAATACTCTATCTTAGTTACACTTTAATCCCTTAAACTTTATTTAACTTTTGTTTATTTAAATTATAGTTAAACTTCTTTCCTTATTTAAGCAAACCACCCTCGATGATTTTTAAATAGTCATATTTTTAATACGTTTATACTTTTATAAAAAAATATTACATCATAATAATGAACATTTTATTATCTTTAATTTGAGTATAGTATTGCTATTTTTTATTTAAAAAATCTTTATGTACTACATGAGTAACGATATGCAATAACTAAACAGTTCACCGAAGCCAAACCAAAAAACTGACAAAACTGAATTAAAATCTATTGAAGACTGAAAAATCCAATTTAACTTAAAATTGGTTATCGTTTTCTTTTTGTACCCTTAGTTAATCCAAATTAGTTAAACTGAAACTGACCCATTAATATATTCATAACAGTATGCCCGCACGATGTGGTAGGAAACACAAACACTTCTAATGGTTCATGGTTGGGTTAGGTTTAGTTCGGTTATAAGCCTCAACCGAAACAAAAATCGACATTATCGGCTTATCAATCTTGTTAACCAACCGGTTAATTGGTTCAGTCTATTTGGTTAGATTGTCGTTTTTAGTTCAGTTTAGTTAATTTTGGTTAATAACCAAAACCAAACTTTGGTTAAAATTTTGCTTAGAAGCACATGAAATGAAGGTATAAATACATGCAATGGATGTATAAAGGATATACATGTATGAATGGTTTAGTTTTGGTTTGTTAATTTTGGTTAACTTATGGTACAAAAAAACCGATATTAGGTTAACTCGGGTTTTGGTTAATTTTATGTTCGGTTTTGTATGTTTTTGTTCGATTTCGGTTGAGTTTGAAAAATTGTTCACCTCTAGATATTGTTAATCACGTAAAAAATCAAAATTTTAATTAAAAGTATATAACAAATTATACTCTAATATGGTTTGAAGCTGAGTAGATGGATTTATGAATTGTAGTGGCGATATGAATAAAAGGGGTTTTGAAATTTTTAGTTTTTATACCTAGGCCTGTAAACGAACCGAATGTTCATTTAATTTTAACTGAACACGAACACATAATCAAACACATTTTTGTGTTCATGTTCGTTCATTAAGAAATTTTCATGTTTTTGTTCGTTTATGTTCGTTCGTTTAAACCTAAATGAACAGTTCATCAACGAACATAAACGGACGTTCACGAACATAATAAATGTGAAAGATTTTGTATTACTGAAAAAACCCAATTACTAATTGGTTATATATTTATACAAGTAGTTAAAGCCCAATTTATGTTTGTATTTATGTAGATATAACTACGTATGTAATTAATAAACTTAAACAGACATAAATAAACGAACATAAATGAACGTTCACGAACATAAATGAACAAACTCAACGTTTGTTCATGTTCGTTCATTTAACTAAATGAACAAATTTTTTTGTTCGTGATTGTTCGTTTATTAAATAAACGACACAAACGAACTTTCCGCCGAACAAGTTCACAAACAGCTCATGAACATTCAGTTCGTTTACAGGGCTATTTTTACCTATATTTCATGTATTTATAGCTCCATTTCATGTACTTAGGCAAAAAAAATTTAGCCGAAGTTTGTTTTTGTTATTCACCAAAATTAACTAAACCGGACTAAAACCGATAATCTAACAATACTAACTGAACCAAGGAACCAATTGATTAATAAGATTGATTAATTGATGACTTTTGATTTTAGTTTTGGTTGAGGCTAATAATCGAACTTAACAAAATCATACACACCCTTAGAAATGTTTGTGTTTCCCGCTGCATCGTGCGGACACTCTACTAGTATAACATACATGTGGGAGTGATAGATGGCAGAATTTTGGTCACATGTCCCTTGTCCCGTGAAGCATCGTTACTTTTCCTTTGTTTTTTCTTTTCAAATTAATATTTTTATTATTATTTTATATGCCAGTTAGACTAAATAAAATAATAGATTTTGTGACATAATCCAATTCCAAACCCATCATTGAAGTTATTGGGGTCCCCATCGTTATCTGTTTTTAGGTTCACGTGTAGGGGTGTAAATGACACGTAGCGGTTCGGGATCGGCTCGGTAAAAAGCTCGAAAGAGCCGAGCCTTAACGAGCCCGAGCCTGAAATATGGCTCGTTTAGTTATCGAGCCCGAGCTCAAGCCCTAGATACAAAGCTCGATTGGGCTCGCGAGCCTAATCGAGCCTTAACGAGCTAGAGCCCGAACCCGAGCCCGAGCCTAAGTTACAGCCGAGCCTAAGTTATAGCCTTAACGATTGGGCTCGCGAGCCTAAGTTATAGCCGAGCTTTTGCGAGCTCGAGCCGAGCTTTTGAGCTCGTTTGAGATTCTCAAATCACCTCGAGCCGAGCCGAGCCGAGCTCGAGCTTTGGATTTTGCTAGCGAGCCGAGCTCGAGCTGAAGATTGTAGGCTCGAACCGAGCCGAGCTCGAGCTCGAGCTCGAGCTTCACAAAACCTTAACGAGCCCGAGCCGAGTCCAGTCAGGCTCGGGCTCGGCTCGGCTCGTTTACACCCCTATTCACGTGTAAACCGGTTGACATGTTATAAGGATGTGATTTATGGTATATAGGGAGGGTTATCTTGAGAACGCTAAATATCGTGAGAACCGTGAGAACAAATGAGCAAACCAATCAAAATCATTTTTTTTCAATACAAGCCTAATTATAATCAAAATACAACATTAAAAACAAATTTTTTTTTTCAAATAATTCATCTTTTCTTGCAAAAACACTTTCAAATTAACTTTTTACACATGTGTAAATGAAACAATTTACACATGTACAAACAGTAAATTTACACATGTGTAAAAACAATTTATTTCTGTATACGTTTAAATTTTTACGCGTAAATTGTGTTTTTAGGATTGTATTTTAGTAATAAAGATAAGTGTAAAAAGAAATTTTTGATTTGAATGATTTTAGATGACGTTCTCGCGGTTCACACGAAATATAGGTGTTCTCGCGGTTCACACGAAAGATAAGTGTACCAGGGGCGCAGCATTGTTGGGGCGGGAGGGGGCGGACGACCCCCCCGAATTTTCGCGCAGAAGTTTCGATTATATAGTATTCGTATAGAAAAATTTGAAAATATAGGGTTTCGACCCCCCGAAACTGGTTTTCGACCCCCCGAAACTAGTGACTTCCGACCCCCGGTGATTTCCGACCCCCCGAACCTTCGGGTCAAGCTTCGCCACTGGTTAGTACTAGTAGCTTTTCAATTTAGAGTTTTTTCTCTTAACCTAAAAGCTTCAAGCTCCTTCAACTAAACACTGTTTTTTATTGATTAGGAGTTTTTTCTTAAAGGCTTGAAGATTGAAGTTCATAAAAGCTCTTTGCCAAACATACTCTATATCT
The DNA here is from genome assembly GCA_030844895.1 of Ambrosia x helenae. Lineage (NCBI taxonomy): Eukaryota > Viridiplantae > Streptophyta > Magnoliopsida > Asterales > Asteraceae > Ambrosia > Ambrosia x helenae. Next base: position 21,910 of record JAUTDX010005607.1, read on the forward strand.
CAAAAGCTTTTTGAGATAGATAGATAAATATAATATCAAGTGATAAAATATGTGTTATGATGTAATATAGAAAATAATGTATTAATCATGTGAAGAATGAAAATGTATATTAAAAAGAAGATGTATGTTAGGATGAGAAGCAGAGCTAGAAACAACCATTGTAATGCGTGATCTAAATGTCCTTGTCGTTGCATGTTCCATCGAAGTCACAGTTAGATACTTAGTCTTAGATCGACTAATCTTAAACCTTTGCCTTGATGATTGCCACTCCACTAACCTCACAATTAAGATCCATTTTGTCTTCGCAGGAGGATTGTAGCCTACGGTATCAAGGTATCCACTAGAAATGTTCATCCCAAGTGGTTGAGGGCAATGGCGAAGAATAATGGGGGCCAGGGGGTGCCTCGTAGTGGAAGTTTGCGATTTTCTTAGGTAATTTTTTTATTAATTGAGTCCGGCCCCACCGATAGGAAAAAAATTGGGTCTCATGATTTTCGACGCATACCACTATTTTTTTCAAGCTTCGCTACTAGTTGAGGGTTCTAGTCCAACAATGAACATTAATGTAGATTTAAGAATAAGTTTAGAGTGTTTGCGAGTTGGCCGTCACTGCAAAAAGAAAGCTACCACAACATACTGGTACCAAAAACTGATAACAGAGTACCATAGCTGTTTCAACAAATTCATCTCATCACTTAATTACATCTTCCACATTATTACTGCATCAAACATTAATTTTTTGATACTTAAATTCGACCAACATATTTCTTGTTGATATTTAAGAAGTAAACTTACAAATAAAACCATAAGATGTAGGACCAAGTTTCTTTTGCAACTACAATACATCATGATTTCAATTCAAAAACCATATTGTCTGATCAATAACTGGTTCCCTATTGAGCTAGAACCAGATCATGAATCATGCTGTGCTGTGTAACAGCCCATTGTGCCTAAGCAATGGCTCGGGTGAGGGTTCCCGCCCACGGAATTCCATAAAAACCTGTATTTGCATTAACCATTGTCATAAGAAAGTGGTTGAGTGCTGAACAAACAATATGGTCTTTATGATACTGCTACTATATATGCATAAGAGAACTCTGAAAGATCGAACCGTTAGCGGATCTTTTCCACCTCCAAGTGCAAGAATAGTTTCACGGAACCTGTGTCCTGTCTCTCTGATCGCCTTTTGTGAGCATAGAGAATGACATTTGCGAAAGAAAAGAAAACGAATAAAACGTTATTGCAGAATCAAAGATTTGTCAAAATAGTTATAAAGATGTAATATAAATATTATGGTACCTTTTCATCATGTAATCCTGCATCCTCAAATGCAGAGAAAGCGTCAGCAGACAACACTTCCGCCCACTGTAGAAATTATGTTGGCGTACGATCAGAAATAAACAAACCGGTATTGTAAAACTATAATAACTTCATGATAATCAAGGCCACAAAAAAATACCTTATAACTGTAATATCCAGCAGCATACATACCTGTTATAAGAATGAAAGTTATAACTGAAAAAATAATACACAAACTAATTTAGCATAGATAAAATGACATAATAGTATATTATAACTGACCTGCAAAAATGTGGATAAAACTGCAAAGAAACCTGTCCTCTGGAAGTGGAGATATTACTTCTGTTTTTTCACTGACTCTGCGATCAACGTCATAGATCGATTCAGACCCATCAGGAACATACTTGCTATGCAACTCCAGGTCAACGGTTGCAAGTTTTATCTAAAAAACAATGTAAGAATGATTATAATCTCTAGTGTTGAATGCGATAATAAAAATTAAAAGAAAACGTGTTTGACATGAGTAAATGAATTTAGTAAGGCTATGCGGCATGGAGGCAAGTGTGAGGCCTGTGGCCCTGCCACGTAGGACGTGATGCCTGTTATACTCACATGGATAAGGCTATCGCTGCCAGCACGGAATGTTTTAGAAGCAAGAAGCTTCTGATATATGTCTTCAGGGAGACACTCTGCGGTTTCATAGTGTTTCGCCATGCTCATTAAGGTATCCCTGTAACATTCACGCAATATATTAAATTAATAATAACACACCTGATTGAGAATGTATTAATTTGGATAAAGGAAAAATTGACATAAACTACAATAATGATGATACATGACCTATGGTAGCACCAATTCTCCATGAATTGAGAAGGTAATTCAATAGCATCCCACTCTATGCCACGTATACCAGAAACAAGACCTTCGTCTTGTTTTGTTAGCATATGTTGAAGTGCATGACCAAACTCATGGAACACAGTCTTAACCTGCAACATGACACGGCATATATTTGGTGACCGTCAAGGAAAACTCACGGGGCCCACCAGTACCCTGCTAACCAGTGGATAAGGAAAACCGCAGCTTACAATTACATGTACCTCGTGAAATGTCATAAGGCTTGGCTTATCACCGACTGGAGGCATTTGATTGCACACCATATGGGCAATGGGTAACCTGACAGAAGTTTTATTGTCTGATAGCATGCGACGCCTTGCAACAACCTCATCCATCCATGCACCGCCTCTTTTTTCAGCTGGACGAACATATGGATCAAAGTAAAAATATGAAATAGGTTCGCCTGATGAATCCTTAACGCGGTAAAATCTGACATCAGCATTCCAAACCTATACATATAGCAAATATAAGAATGAAACACATTGAATCCCGTTACATTCGAAGGTTCAATGAAAGGTAATTAGGTATCTTACTGGTGCGGAACCATCAGCTGGTTCAATATCTATGCCAAATAGCTTCTTCATTAGGCTGAAAAGACCATCCATGACTTTAGGCAATGAAAAGTATGGTCTCAGTTCTTCCTACAGCATCAAAAATAGACATCTGAGAGAAAATTTACATGAAAAATAAAGATGGCATAGATGTAAAAAGGCAAACATAGTCTAGCATTGGTCATAAAAAGCGCGACTGAGTTGCGCTTGTGAGGCAATCGGGAAAACGCCAGGCAGCACTTCTTGCACAAGTGAGTCAAAATTAAGGTCCAGTAAAGGCTGATAAGTAAAACGGATGAAGAGATTGTGAATGGTTTACTTGATGAAGAAGGCTTATATGTACAAGAGATGAGAGATATGCAGCTTTTGGATATATGTGAATCTTATTTAGTTGTGCAAAGAGCAATTAATGCCTCACGTACGTGAAGCTCTAGCCTTGCACTGTGGCTTTAGGGACCTACACGCCTCTGAACACCTCACGTTTTTTTAAAACCAAGAATGTGACGGGAAAAACCTCATTTATCTTATATTTTGATTCACGAAGCTTCTCACTCCAATAAACAATATCCCAATGTGCCAGGTCATCAGCTTCCGGAGCACCTTGACTTTTGGAGAATCGCCTGACATCTTCCATATCTACAAATATGAAGTGGTATAATGAGTGTGTTCTAAGACTTTTAAGTAGATATATTACAGAATATATGTGTATGTGTGCGTACACACATGTCGGGTATATTACCTTGAACTGCAGCATTCCAGGAAACAATCCTGAGCTTTTCAAGAAGCTCTTGAGCTTTACTAACAGTAGCCATCTTGGTTACCATACTTAACTGATAATAATTCAACCAGTAACCCAATCAAATAAAGAAGCGGGCTAGATAGAAAGAACAATCAATGAACACAAATTTAAACCTCTGCATAGTTATTGTAGCCTAGAAGCTTAGCCTTTTCCAATCTAAGCTTTAAAATTTGTTCAATAACTGGAGTGTTATCTAGTTCTCCACTAGAAGCACGAGTTACATAAGCACGATAAATCTCCTCACGCAAAGCTCGGTTCCTAGCATGTTGTATGACTGACAAAACACTTGGATCATCTAATGTAATCATCCATGGCCCATTTTCAGCAGTCGCATTTTCATGACCCTGTGTTTAAATTATTAAATATGCACCATGACATAACAGAAGTATCCGAACAGTAAAGGCGAATAATAATATTTCTGTAAGAACCTTAGATGAGGCTGTTTGTGCAGCCAAACCAAGAGCTGTAGCTGGCAATCCTTCAATTTCTTTTTTATCTGTTATTAGTTTTTCAAACTTTTTAGTGGCGTCGAAAACATTTTCCTCGAATTTTCGGGAAAGTTTTGTCAACTCCTGCACATCAACCCATAATCAAAGCCAAAATATAGTTGGTGACAAAAAAAAAAACAAGGAAAAAAGACTTCATTCATTTATTATTTTTCGCTCTATAAACTGTTAAGAGACCTCTGTGTGAAAAAAGTTTGTGACGCCGAACTGGACTTCCAGTAATCTACTCCTTTAAAAAGGGAGATGAACGTGATTGCAAAAACATTCCAATTTTAACAAATATGGTCAAATGCTAATGTTCAAAAGAGCTAAATTACCGAAGTCAAATAATTGTGAATAATAACCTGCTGAATTTTGTTAAACTCTTCTCTCTTAGAACCCTCAAGGGAGACACCACTAAGAACAGCTTCCTTTAGTGATACTGTTTGTGCACATCAGTGAAGACATGTCAGACATATTTCACACTACTTGATATCAAGATACAAACAAGTCGGAAGGGTAACAGTATCGACTGTTATATGATTAGGATATGTTTTCTGTTGAAGCGTCGTTTAAGTATGTAAAATTGTTTTAGCCATAGAGTGTTAGGATAGACTGTTATATGCACGTAAACAGGGATGTACATCAAACTATAAGGCGTTGTTTGAACTTGTTAAAGTGTTAAAGAATGACTTGCATAGTGTCGATGTTGGTGTGACCGAGTGTACAACGCTTAGGTGCGAGTGTATATATGCATCTTCAAGTTATAAGGCTGACCATGAAATTTAAGTAATGTGCAGACCGCAGAGTTACAATCATACTTACATTCCACAATGCGTTTCTGAGCATCACTTAATCCATCCCAATCAGATGATTCCCTTATAGCTTTAAAAGCATTATATATAGGTTTACTTTGACCCAATCTTAGGTCAAACTGAACCTTTTCAGGCTGCAAACAGAACATAATCAAATAATAAATAGGCTTCTTAACGAGTCAAGCCCTTTGTGAGCTACTCGAGATCAGCTCGCTAAAAGCTTGAATTAAGTTACAACCGGTCCTAAAATAAGCTTGTTTAATAGATGAGCCTGAGCCCGGACTTCATTTACTGAGCTCAAGTTAACTCGCTCGCTAAAAGCTCGAATTAAGTTACAGCTGGCCCTAAAATAAGCTTGTTTAATAGATGAGCCTGAGCCCGGACTTCATTTACCGAGCTCAAGTTAACTCGCCATCCTAAACGAGTCTATTATCTGTATAAAATTACGATAAAAGTAAACAATAAGAGAAAATTGCCAAAATAAACATTTGACCAACAAAAATTACCAAAATAAACATCTACTGCGTCTAAACAACAGGGATGAGCTACTTTTTGCGTCTACCAATCAGACGATTACACGTGTAAAGTCTCCAGACGCTTCAATTTTTAATGTCTCTGCGTCTAACCTTTAGACGCGAGGCTGTTGTTTAGACGCTTCAATTTTTAAGGCCTCGCGTCTAAAGAATAGGTGCTCATTTTTGCGTCTAAACAGCAGCCTCGCGTCTAGAGGTTAGACGCAGAGACCTTAAAAATTAAAGCGTCTATCTGGAGACTTTACACGTGTAATCGTCTGATTGGTAGATGCAAAAAGTAGCACTTCCCTGTTGTTTAGACGCAGTAGATGTTTATTTTGATAATTTTTGTTGGTCAAATGTTTATTTTGGTAATTTTCTCATTAAATAACACACACACACTAGAGGGGTGCCTGCAGATGCAGCGGGTAACACAGACATGGGTATGTAACATGTTAATTTTTTAATATAAAAAACAACTATAAAAATACGATATTTAAATTAAGGAGGATAAAATACTTGTTATATTGTACATTTCTTTTAAAATATTAACGTATGAAAACTTTATGACTATTTAAAAATCATGGTTTAGTTGATTAAAAAGCCTACAATATGTTTTAAGTATCGTACCATGTGTTTTAAAAGTTAACGACCCAAATTCAAGAACTCAGCTCAGCTTGTTTACCGCCTACCTCTATGTTTAAACAATATATAACCAAAAGCAATAGAACTAATAAACCTGTATTTCTTCAATAGCAGACCTAAATTCATAACTATCCTTAACAGCCTTAAGATGATTAACAGCTCCCCAAACAACACTCAACCGATCCTTTATCGTCTCCAATGGCTCCACTAATTTCGGCCAACACGGCTCCACACTCTTCTCCAGTTCCATCAACTTCCACCAAAAATAAACAGGATTTTTTTCATAAATAGGTAAAAATCAAGTTGGAAGAGTGTTTCCAGGTGGTGCATGGTATTTTTTTTGTGAAAATAGGTAGGTCGCTAGTTCAACCAGCGACCTTCAAAATCAAAGATTCAAGGTTGCTAGTTCAACCAGCGACCTTCATTGAAGGTTGCTAAACCAACCAGCGACCTTCAAAATCAAAGATTCAAGGTCGCTAGTTCAACTAGCGATCTACCTATTTTCACAAAAAATACCATGCACCACCTAGAAACACTCTTCCAACTTGATTTTTGCCTATTTATGAAAAAAAATTCAAATAAACAACCAAACACACAAAACTATTACAAAACCATACACTTACAAGCTTCTTTAGCAAAGCACGCATCCCAGGCAGCACGTGGGTGGCGTTTATCGCGGCGAATGGAGGAAACTCGAAGTTGGTCAATAAAGGATTGTCTAAAGGGTCATTTGATGTCGAGATTGAAGCTCCACGATGGGAATATAGAGCGGCGGAAAGCGACGGTGGGCGGTGGCGATGAGATTGAAGAAGATGTTGGGAGATTGAAGAAGAATAAGAAGAAGATCGAAGTGATCGAGCAAAAGAGATGATGGAAGCCATTGCAATGAAGAAAAAGGAGTCGTGATGGATGTAATAATCTTTTTATTTTTTTTATTTTAAGGTCGTTGTTGTTTGAAAAACAGTTACAACTGTGGTCATAGACACGTTTTGCAAAATTACACGTAATTTGAATATTTTACTATGAAATGAGCAATTTACGTGAAAAAACAGAAAAACTATATAGTTTAATCGGTTAATATATATAGTTTAATCAGTTTTTTTTGAACAGTGGCTTTCTTAACTGTGTGGCAGAGATCATCACACCCGTCTCTTAGCAGGCCCTAATCACCCACGCGTCGAGACTATGTTGTCTGAACCGGGTCCACATTGGTATGATGAGAACTACGACGTTCGCCTGGAAACCGTATTGCCCCCACTTGAATTTCCTCGCTAGAGTAACAGCCGGATGAAAACCGGGTCAGCTCAGAATCGAACTTGCATCAACTAGTGGACCACAAGCTCTTATCTTTATTGCCTTGTGTGCTCCAAGATTCAAACCTGTGACCGGGCCCTACTCCCTTCATCGCATGACCAACTGGGCTATGGCAGAAGGTTGTACAGTTTATCAGGTTATCACCTTGGATCAGGGGCGGATATAGCTACAACCCAGTGGGGACGTCGGTTACCCCTCAATTATGATGACGAAGTAGAAAAAAAATTGTTTTTTAACGTATTTTTTAGAAAATGTTATCCCTAAAACAATTTTTTTGTTACCCATTAAAGTAATTTTTATAAAATGTCGCCCCTGATTTGTTTAGATTATTAAAATCCAACTCCCCTTTTAACTATGTATGCAGGTGGACATGGAGCTATTGCATTTATATTGGAAAATAATATTTAGGAACGTCCATGGTCGTCGTACTACTTCATATAATCATGTTCATATCGATGTATTGTTGTTCGAGATATTATTTAGGCTTCCAGCAAAGTATCTAGGTCGGTGTATGTCTTTGCTATCAATATAAAAGTTTCGTTTGATGCATTGTCGTCGGATATCCACATAGTACAATCAATTATTTAATGAATTGGGTCGCGCGAATCATCTATATTTTCAATTTAATTAGTTACTAGACATGTGTAACGCTTATCACGTATATCCACCACAATGATGCTACAACAAATATTACACGAATATGAAATGAGTAACGCAATGCAAAGTGTTGCTCCATCACATCGTGCGGTTTCCTACTAGTGTTTATAAATGGTTAGCATAAATACTTAATAGATGTGTGTACTTAAGATATATTATTGAATGAATAATTATTTTCCTCCCTAATTCTTTATTTCTCTCAGCTGTGCGTTCAATCAAGTCTAGTGAAGTTTTTCATAAAATATGTGATACGAGAGATTTAACAATGTAAAAAACATGTGATACAACAGTTGGACAACTCATACAATTGTCTCGGACCGTCAAATGGTCAACAAATCATGTTTGATGTGATAAAACCTATTGTCCTACACCAAAAACTAGTTTTGTTGCTATTAAGGATAATCGTGGAAAAAATAGATTGGACAGTTCTTCAAGACTCGTAAAAGTTGAGGTTGCCCTCAAGGAGTTTGCTAGAACACCGGAATAAGTTACAATAACCATCAATATATGGAAAACATTCAAACAACATTTGCACCTAGTAAAATTCATAAATGGTAAGGCTATTGATAGGGTTTAGAGAGGGTGGGATGTAAAAAACCTTTACCTCTATCCCAGAAAAATGGATGATGCTTTTAGATAGACCCCCAAGTCTAAAACAAATAACACTAAAAATATAGCCGAAAATCAACGAAAAGAAACTAAAATTAATCGAATACTGATTAACCCAAAAAGCTTATAGTCACACGGATGAATTTAGTATCTTCATCTGTTAGTTGGTTTTGAGAAGGATTGCTGGCGGACATATGGGACCGTCCATTTTCATAATTATGCATGTCAGGATTTTAAGGGTATGCCAAACTTGACTGTTTTTTTTAACGGCACCCAAGACTTCTTACTAAAAGGCAAGAGCCTGTAGTGAGCTTCCCCACTTGGCCAAATTTGACCATGTAAAGCCTCCAACTCTAGTACGATACTCAACTACGTACTTCCTCACCCTTAAACCAAGGATCCATCCTTGATTTATTAATTCATTACTTTCTTTCGAAAAGGTTTCTTATTACACCATACTCTATTTTCCGACTATAGTTAGTCCATGATATTATATAAGTTTAATTGTGCCATGCAATAAAATTGCAATAAAATTTGGCCAAAATTGATTATCTTTCAGAGGCGGCGTAAGGAGTGGACACCCCGCCAATGATCTCCAGCTCAGCTGGTTTGAGGTAGGGTGGGTTTTCCCTTAGGGGTTCTCATCCTGGGGGGAGGTCACAGGTTCGATTCATGCACACCACAAAAAAATTCCTCGTTGTTCGAATCTGGCCCTGTTTAGCGAATCATACTTGGTATATAAGATGAACACATGATTGAGTATGCACATATGTGCAGGGACTCGATTTAGAGAGAAAACAGAGGGTGGGATTGTTTTGTAAACAAACTTAATATTATCCACACAATACAAATGACAACATCTTTGGGTATTTATACCCTTACATAAGTCGGTTAATTAAGTACCTATTGAACCGACATGACCCTTCCAATAACTAACATAACTATAGACGCACCCTTTCTAATTTTGGCGCCTTTTCTTACACTTTGACTTTTCTAGTTGACTCTAATAATATCATAGTAATATTAAGATTGTCTTGATTATTTACTTCTAACATTCACGCCCCTAATCAAGATAATCTTAAACTTCGTTTTTCTCTGTTCTTGTTCATCTATTCTGTCATCTTCTTGAACTTTTCTGGCGTATGATTGAAAGCCTTGTTTCCTTCCATTGCTTGTATTCTAATGATCCTTCTGATCATTCTTGCATCTTCTTCTGGCCAGCTGCCTATGGGATGCGCTTTCGGGAATACACTTCTGCAATAATCTGGATGAAACATACCATTGGCTTCTTTTTCAATATCCTTCTTCGCCGATATCTTTCTGACTTATAATGATCAAATCTTTGCATTCCATCGTCTTCTTTCGAATGAGAACCTTTTTATCTTCGATCACCACTGGATTTGATAAATTCTCTGCTAGACTGCTATTTATCAATTTCTTCCTGGATCGAATTTCTTTACTTCCGAGAATAGTAACGGGGTCTTTCGGTCGTTTTAAAACGAATCAAAACCAACTATTCCTTTCTTATCACAACAATAACGGGGTCTTCGGTTGTAAGACGAATCAAAACCTACCAACTGGGTCTTTCGGTCGTCTAACAAATCAAACCAATTGTTGCTTTTCTTGAACAGTAACGGGGCTTTCGGTTGCAGAACAAATCAAACCAAATATCGGAGTTTTTTCGGTTGTCAAGCAAATCAAACCATCTGTTCTTGATGTTTTTCTAAAACATGCTTTTTTTTTTTTTTAAATTTGGTTCTCTTTTAAAAAAAATCGTTTTCCTTAAAATCTTCTCAGACCTTTAGAACCATCTGTTGACTTTTAAAAGAGCCAACCTTCCCTCAAAATATTGCACTGATGTTGACGTTTTTTTTTTCAAAAAAAATAATAATCTGCCCAAAATAACTTCCCCTAATTATCCCTTTTTAAAATCTGAATTCGAACGAGTTTAATCTGGTCGTTCGATTCCTTTTCGATTTGATTTCGTTGATCAAAATCGTTTTTTTTTTTAATACTTATTTCCATAAATCGAATACATGGTTTAAATATAAATCTGAATTTATTTAACATAAAACTCAATCGTTTGTTCTTGATTCCTTACAATCTTATGTTTGAATTTAATTCAAACTTTAGTGATTGTTACTTTTGAACAAGGATTCTTAAATAGTTTTGAAAAAAAATTGATTTCTTTTTCTGTTTTAAGAACAGGGGATAAACAGAAATTTGTGATTTAAATTTTCAAACAAAACATTTTGTATTCGATTCTAAATGGTCGTTTAAGGGAATTGGGATTAGAAAAAAAAAACGTTTATTGAAAATTCAGAATTCACTGTTTTCGTTCTTGTTACTCGCCGGAATTTTCTCGCCGGAAACGGTAATCTCCGATTTGATTCTTCAAACGTTTCTGGACGTCAATTAATGATACTCTGTTGATCTACTGTTGAGGGCGTTGATTTCTGAACCGATGCACTTCTTTTGATATCGATTATGGTTCCAATTCTGCGTATAACTTTGACATCTTTTCTTTCTGTCACATGTTTCTTGTTCGTCTTCTTCCAGGATTTCTTAACCGTGTGCTCTGATGCCATGTTCGAATCTGGCCCTGTTTAGCGAATCATACTTGGTATATAAGATGAACACATGATTGAGTATGCACATATGTGCAGGACTCGATTTAGAGAGAAAACAGAGGGTGGGATTGTTTTGTAAACAAACTTAATATTATCCACACAATACAAATGACAACATCTTTGGGTATTTATACCCTTACATAAGTCGGTTAATTAAGTACCTATTGAACCGACATGACCCTTCCAATAACTAACATAACTATAGACGCACCCTTTCTAATTTTGGCGCCTTTTCTTACACTTTGACTTTTCTAGTTGACTCTAATAATATCATAGTAATATTAAGATTGTCTTGATTATTTACTTCTAACACTCGTGACGGTTTGAGCTTAGGCAAGGAGGACACCGGTGTGTGGGTAGGGATTCGAACTTGGGACCAATAGATTAGGATTGTACAAGGATTTCCATTGATCTACACCTTTCAAAAAAAAAAAAAAAAGGAGTGGACACCCCACCCCTTTCGGTGCCGAGCGGAATACGCTGAAACATTGCATGGGGTATTTAGGCCCAGCAACTTTTCTTCCTTGTGATAGTACACCTTGATCGGGTGTCGCTTTTACAAAGCAATTTCAAAAAATGACGGCTATATAGCCATTAAAACAGTAAATCATTTAAAATAAATAATTTTGTAGTATACATTTCCATTTTCCATGCGTGTCGTGCGGATTAAAGTTGCTAGCTAGACCTAATTAAATATTAGGGTTATTGAGTTGTCATAACTTCACCTATCACATGCTTGCTCTTGCCACTCCCAACTTTTTTTTTGAACGGCCAGACGGAACGGAGAACCACCCATAAGAACACCCAAACCGCGCAAGTTCGAACCCCGGCTCCAACGTTTGCAAGCCCGCGTAAAGACGCGTGGGAACGAACCCCCAACCCCCAGCGCAGGAAACCGCCACAAACCGGAGTCGAACCTCCGCCTGTGAGGAAAACCTGCGCACCTCACCCCAGCTGGGCTAACTACTTGATTATAACCACTCTCAATTTGTAACTTATTTTTCTCTTCCACTCTCAAACTAACTGAACACCAACCCATGTAGTTTTTTTTTTTTGGCTGACGTGACATTTTTTAGCCGCCACGTCACTAAAAGTGTCACGTCAAAAAAAACTAACTGGGTTAGGATTCGGTCTTGGGAGTGACAGAATAAAATAAGTTGCAAGTTGGGAGTGGTAGTGGTCAAGTGATTAGTTGGAAGTGGTAGTGGTGGCCAACACGTGATAGTTGAGGTTGTTAAGGTCCAATAACCCTAAACATTATTAAATGTTATTAAATTCTCCTTCTTTTTCCTCTTTCACTCTATCTCATTTCCAGGAATTAATTTAACGTCCCTTAACTCTACCTCACCCCCTTAACTTTATCTCATTGAATCTTGTTAACATGTTAACTTATGGTCACTTTAACGCCCCTTAACACAGGAAGGGATTGATGTGCAGTGAATGTTAAAATGTCACCTCACCGTTAACACCTTTGGTGTTAAGGTACACCCCTAGGCCTTAAAATCAGTATATCATAAAAAAAAAATCAAAGATCAGGGGGTCAATATACCAGTGCATTAGGATCTTGTATCTGTGGGGACTAGAAGATGGATTTTTTTTCTTCACTTTTGTGGTGTGATGCAAAAAAGAAGTGCTTTTGGTATGTATCAGGGAGCATAAAGTGATTTTTAGTAGTTGAGTGTCGTCTAAGTGTCATGGATGGTAGCCATGCATGAAGATGATGTGGAACAAGTGTTACAACTTGCCATGCTGGATGATGACTTTATTTGACGAGTTAATATGGCATGATCCTCAAGGTGAGATACTTGATCGGGCAAGGTGAGATAGCGAAAATATTACAAATGTTTAAGGGATCTGCAAGATGAGATAGCGGAATAACCCTACATGCATCAGATTCTTCGGTCATCTGTGATGTATGAACCCTTTTTAATGTGAATAAACTTTCTTAAGCCTTTACCCGTGTGAAATCTGAGATGTAGGTTTGTATTTAATGTGAGGAGTTCTTCCAAAAACAAAATCATAAGACTACGAGTGCTCATACAACACTGCATATTAGACAATGGAGTAATTAAGGGTGTTCTGCTATTGCGGATTGTGAAACCCAAAAAATTGCTTGGAGCATTTCGCTATCTGCGCTTCGGAGGTCTTACACCATCTGTCATAGATCCGCAATCTGAGGTTGCAAATCATGCCAACTCACCACCTTCAAAACCCATTCACCGTCCAACTAACCAAGCTAGGTCCAGGGTTCCACATCATCTTCATGTGTGGCTGCTACTTAAGTCAGTTGAAGGGCATATCAGCTAGATCCGCTATCTCATATACCAGATCCACCAAAAACATAAAATGCCCACCCACCCACACACACACCAAATACACCTATTTGTTGCTCCACAACTCCAAAAAAAAAAAAAAAAAAAAAACAAAATACTTTAGAAGATGTCCCGGGTAACTTGAGTCTGATGTACCATTGGAGGCACGTCCCCAAAGGATTCCTTGAAATGCCTTAAGCTTCGTAACATAGTTTGATGGGCGTATAGATTTAGATGATTTTAGCTTCATGACGTTGATCCCTCGTTTGGATGCATTGATTAATGTTGTGAAGATTTACCACTCTTAACACAGTGTGCGGATTATTATGCTCACCATCGTACCTCATTATCTTTATCATCAACGTTACTCGGGGTCATGGTTTGAGAAGATCGGGGTATAGTAAAGATATTTTTTTGAATGACAGATTAACGTACTCTTAATCCACTTTCATTACCACCAATCTCTACATATTGTAGGATTTGATCTCTCCGTTTCTCCATCTCTAGTATAGAGGGGAAACACCTTACCACTAAACCATGTCAAGTAAGGATTGGGTATAGTAAAGATTATCCGTGTGCGGATTCTGACATACTCATTCCCATTTGTTATAGTTTTTATCTTTTAGGTTATGGAAATTTCCGATTGTTGTTATTGTTATTGTTATTATTTTTTTGAAAGGTAAATTTATAACAAACGCAAGAACACAAACAAAGCCCACTACCCTAACAAAAACAAGGGCAACAACTAGAAAAAACAAGAGATTACATCAACATATATTTACACCAATGGGACCAAGAAATCGATTTGTTTGTTGACCAATTCTTGAACCATAAGAACCCGAGAGAGTTCACATCCGCAACGATAATTTGACTTGAAAAAGAGTAGTTTTCCAAAAGACAATGCAGTTACCTGCCACAAAAGGATAGTTTGTAGATAGTTAATGCCTACAGGAGGCCCACTTGAATAGTTATGTCACAAATAATGACATATACTAACCTCTATTAAAAACCTTCATAACGTAAAAAAAAAAAAAAAAAAAAACATTGATCAATCTTTTTTTCACTGATTAGTCTCAGAAAATTAGCTAGTTTAGTAACTTCAAGCACAGACAATGTCTATCGATAACTATTTAGGCTACCTCAAAGTTCATGTCCATAGAGGTGTAAATCTTGCAATTCGAGATCTTCGGAGCAGCGATCCATATGTTATCATCAAATGGGCAAACAGTGAACTACTTATTTTAATTTCTTTATATCTCTTTCGTTATCGATTGAGTAAGTCATGGGAATCAAGTGGATATATATATACCAGAAATCGGAAGTGTGTTTTTGTACTTTGACCCTTCCCAAAACTCTCACTTGTGGAGTAGATGAAGCAAGGAAAGAAGAACAACGACAACGAAGGTAGTCGCTTGTTAGATGGGTCCTAGGCTCCAATCTAGGTAATAAGCAGTTTAGAATTTATTGGTATAAAATAGAAAAGAAGTGATATTT